>KZ825969.1:0-89661 GCA_003184645.1 Aspergillus ellipticus CBS 707.79 | reverse complement strand
CCCTCGGGATGCGTGATTTGAATCAATTTCAAAGTCAGGCAGTACCGGGCTCATAACCTGAAAGAGGGAACCGGGGTTTAGCCAATTCACTCGCTCAAAGGGGACTAGGGATTCCGGTCGCAGTGCTTATACAAGGCCTAATCAATAGGTAGGGATAACAATATACTGAGTGCTTAATTCTTCTATGCTACGTGGCTGCTTGCTGAGCCTAATATAACTATCAGACTTTTCGCTTAGCGCAGCGGGTCCGGAACATGGATGTTCCGGCCAACCAATCAGGGCTCTAAGCCTCTGACCTCGTATCAATATTAGTTGCTATTGGTTGCTAGCTAAACGACTATCTACGTGGAGTTTGATACGAGGTCAGAGGCTTAGAGCCCTGATTGGTTGGCCGGAACATCCATATTCCGGACCCGCTGCGCTAAGCGAAAAGTCTGATAGTTATATTAGGCTCAGCAAGCAGCCACGTAGCATAGAAGAATTAAGCACTCAGTATATTGTTATCCCTATCTATTGATTAGGCCTTGTATAAGTACTGCGACCGGAATCTCTAGTCCTCCTTTAAGCGAGTGAATTGGCTAAACCCCGGTTCCCTCTTTCAGGTTATGAGCCCGGGCTTGCCTGACTTTGAAATTAATTTAAATTATACATCCTGAGGGATTTGTATAGGCTTAATATCCTCTATAAATCGTCCGGTTAATTCGCTTACAAGCTTGATTCTTAAATCTATCCTATAAAGACTATCAGCTAATACCTTCTTAGTAATTAACTATAAGTTATTAAAATACTACGATTATAATAACAGGATAAGATATTCCTCTTCCTCTATCTCCGAGAGACGACCCGGTGGAGGAACTGACTATTGATATTAAGAAGTTCAAGATACTAAGCTTAACTGAAAAAAATACTTAATATTAATTCTATATAATAAGAACTTATATAGAGGCCCAGGGAGCCTGGTATATAATTAAGAAGTATAAATATATATTAATAAAAAAATAGAAAAGGAAATACCAGGAATTAGTTAAATAGAGGATTATTAATAAGAAGATATTAATAATAATTTAAACAGGATTAACTCTATATATAGTTCTATTAATAAATAACTTTAATTATACTGGAGAGCTCTAGAATAATTTAAAAGAATAATATATAAAGTTATCTCGAGTAATTAAATTAAATTAATTACTTAAAGTAGCCAGTTAAAAGTTAAAAGATAATTAAACTGGTACAGCAGGATTCGACGAATTAGAGTCCTAATTTAAGGAATTAATTAATCTGAATAAGAGTAATATATTTAAAACTAAAGACCTTCTACTGATATAGTTCCTGAGTAGTCTTTCTTTAAAATATTTAATATTTAAAGACTTAATTATTATATCAGATATACTGTTAACGAAGAAAGCTATAAGATAGAGGCTCAGTGATTATAAAAGTATTTATAAAGTATATCAAGAAACAGGATCTAGAGCCAGAGACAAGCCTAAAGTAAATCTTACTTACTTTAATTATAATAAGAAAGATTACTTCGCCAGAGATTGCAAGAAGCCTAAAAAAGATAAGGATCAGGGATCCTCTGATAACGATAAGAATATCAGAAATAAGAAGTTGAAGTAGAAAGAATATTCTGCAGTCTAAAAGAATAATAATTCTGATACAGATCTAGATAAATACGCAGAACGTGTATATTAAAGAGCTGGATACGCGAGATCAAGCTATATCACCAAGACCAGTTGGGCTAATCAAGCCGCCTAAATCAACGACGTTGGAATAAGGTTTGGAGATAAGATTGATAAAGAATCAAGTTGTCGGGCCAACGAGGCTAAAGACTGGTGCTTCGACAGCGGAGCTACATGCCATATAACTGGTCAGCAAGAGATCTTTAAATATCTTAATTTCTTATAGAAGGGGACGCTTACAGTAGTTAATAGTAATCAGATACTAATCGAAGAATGTAGAATTATTAAGATAAGACTCCCAAATAGCTCTAAAGCAAGGCTTGGAAGGATTATATATATACTAGGACTGGTCGGCAACCTGTTATCTTTAGAAGCCTTATATCAAGCAGGGTATAAATCTTAAGGATTTAAGTAAGAATATAAGATTTATAAGACCCGAGTTATGGCTAGAGATAAAAGAACGGGGAATATAATATACCTATACTCAGTAAGATATGTGGATACTTTATTAATAAACCCCCGGCAAGACAAGCAGCATACGCGTTTAGTAATATCAGTTAATAATACTAAAGTAGAAAAGCAGAACCTGATTCATCGTAGATTAGGTTATCCCGGATAATATAGATTTAATGAATATATTAGCCTATTAGATATAGATAAATTACATCTCGGAAAGAGAGATAAACTGTTTAAGAATAAATGCAAGGTCTGTATTTATATTAAATAAGTTAAGAAGTAAAGCTATATCTCTATCCTACGCGCTAAGAAGCCGCTTCAACGCGTATATATAGACTTTTAGGGTCCTAATCGCGAAGGCACTGGAGATAAGTTGTATTATCTCTTACTGATTAATAATTATACCTGATTCTTATAGATCTTTATTATGCCAAGTTACAAGATGGAAGGGGTTATAGATCAGTTAGATCTTTAGATTAAATAGACTGAGAAATAATCTGGTTAGATACTTATTATTATCTGTACAGACAACGCAATGGAATTCCGAGCTTTAAAGCCATGGGCTTCTCGTCAAGGAATTAAGCTTGAATTTATTAAAGCCGAGACACCTGCTCAGAATGGCGTTGCGGAGAAATATAATTAAATTATCTTAGAGATTATAAGAGCTTTACTAATCAACTCAAATATTAACAGAGTATATTAGAGTTATGCTGTCAATACTGCTAATTTTATAAGGAATCAGACTACCTTAGTAAAAGGTACTGATACTGATAATAGTTATTTAAAGACTCTATTTAAGCTTTAGCACGGACAACCACTAAACCTCTCCTATCTTAGGATATAGGGTTGTCGAGTCTTATATCATTCGAAGGATAGCAGCAAGCTAGGTAGTTATATTAAAGAAGAGATATTTCTTTAATATAGCAAGAGTAATAAGCAGTACTATATATTGCTAAAGGAAGGCAATCAGCTCAAGCTAGTCACTAATCCGGAGTTCCGCGAAAGAGAGCTAGGATATTGCTTAAATCGACTAACTGATAATCCGCTGAAAGGGGGCCTGTACACGACGGTACAAGCCCCTAGGAATCTGCCTAGTATAGCTGAAGAACGACCTAACTCATAGCTTAATAAAAGGAGCCAAGACAGGTCATCCGAAGGTGAGGTGAAAAGACCTACCGAAGGACCGACAGCAAGACCAGATGAATCACCACGCGCTGATCCTGGCAATGGAAATGAAAGACCAGATATATCGCCTAGGGCTGATCCTGGTAACGGAAATAAAAGACCAGATATATTACCTGGGGTTGATCCTGGTAATAGAATTAAGAAACCAGATAAATTATATTACGTTGACCCTGGTACGATAATAAATAAAGAAGAGAATCCCCCTACTTATAATTCAGGGAAAGAGTATAAGAAACAGACTGATTCTCAGGATAATAGAAGAGATATCGATTCGACTCCGGGTAGTAAATTATATTAAATAAATAAGTTATAAAAAAGCAGCTGCTTCAGACAGCCTTCTCAACGCCTTACTGAAGCTCAGGAATCTGATAAAGTAAAATAAGAGGCTAAATAAGGCTTGAAATACTATGCTGAAGGGGGTAAGATAGATAATTATCCAGTACAGTACTTTAAAGCTCTACTAATAATTATTTCAGAGCTTTAATCTGAAGATTATAAATTTAAGATTATTTATAAAGCAGCTGTTATAAAGTCAGGAATCAAGATCTCTAGATTATATAATAAAACTATTAATAATCCGGTATATAGAACTTAATAGAAGAAAATTATATAAAAAAAATTAACAGCTTTAATAAATTTTAGAATATAGAGAATTATCAACTGTAAGAATACAGAAGAAATTATATTATTAACTAGATAGATTTTTAATATTAAAATCAGTCCGGATAGAAGGATTAATCAATTTAAAATATATCTTATTACTTGCGGAAATAAGTAATCAGAGAATAATTATAATAAAATATTTATACTAATATTCAGGCTGGATAATCTTTAAATCCTACTAGCAGTATTAATTCTAATAAGATATATTACTTATCTACTAGATACTTTAAATATATTTATTAACTCAGATCTTAATAAGTTTAACTGTATAAAAATTTTCTAGAAACTCTAGGAATTTGCTCCAGATACTAAAGAAAATATTGTACTAGAGCTAGTAAAATCTTTATATAGATTAAGACAATCTGCTAATCTTTAGTATCAAAAAATTACTCAGTTTCTCAAAGATATTAGATTTAAACTTATTACGGCTAATCCAAGTATCTTTATTAACTGATAAGAAATGATTATTGCCTTGTATATAAATAATATTATTATCTTTAAAAAAGAGAAAAGTAAAATAAAGATAATTAAAAATAAATTAAAGAAGTTTTATTTAATAACTAATTTAAGATTAGTCTAAAAGCTGTTAAGTATCTGATTTACCTGGATAAGAAACTCGGTTAAGATAGACTAAGGTACCTATTCAAGACAGATTCTCGAGGAGTTTAATATAGCTAATTATAAGCTAAATATCTTATCTCTAGAACTGAGTATTTAACTTAATAAAAACAGTCTACGGCTGAATAAGAAGAATTATAAATTATTTTACAGACTTATTAAAAAACTGATATTTTTTATCTATAAAATAAAACCTGATATAGTCTTTACAGTTAATCAGTTATCTCAGTATCTGGTAAAATCTTATTAAGTTTATTTAGCCGCAGTAAAGTATATATTAAGATATATCAGCAGTATAATAGATTATAAAATAATCTATTATATAAAGAAGAGTTGAAAAAGTCTTTCAGTCTATATTAACTCAGTATATACTAATTCGAAGAAGAATAAGTTAACTACCGGCTATATTCTTATAATAGAAAGCTTATCTATCAGCTGGAACAGCAGAAAGCAGTCTATTACTGCTTAGAGTTCTACCGAAGCTGAATATATTACGGCTGCCGAAGTAACTAAGTAAGTAATCTGGTATAGATACTTCTTATATATAATTAGAAAGAGTATTATATATTAAGATATCTCTACTACAGTATATAAAGATAACCAGAGAGCTATTAAGATTACAGAGAATCTGGTAAATTATTCTAAAATAAAGTATATTACGGTCAGATATTATACTATTCAAAATTATATTAATAAAAAAAAAATATCTCTTAATTATTTATCTACTGATTAAATAATTACAGATAATTTAATCAAGATAACTAATCCAGTTATCTAAGAATAATTAGTAGATAGTTTAGGACTTATTTAAATAAGTTTAGATATCAGTTTTAATATACTGATTAACTCGAATTTATTAAATATTTAATATAACTTCTTATCTAGAAGGATTACTGTAAGACTTAAAAGATTCGTTATATATTAAGCGAAGAGGAGTAATACAAGATCAGAAGCTTAGAGCCCTGATTAATTAGCCGGAATATCCCTGTTCCAGACCTGCTGCGCTAAGCAAAAGATCTAATAGTTATATTAGGCTCAGCAAGCAGCCACGTAGTATAGAAGAATTAAGCACTCAGTATATTATTATCCCTACCTATTAATTAGGCCTTGTATAAGCACTGCGACCGGAATCCCTAGTCCCCTTTGAGCGAGTGAATTGGCTAAACCCCGGTTTCCTCTTTCACTGTGGAATCATCACGTGACTCTGTTTCTGCCGTTCTCTCTCTCCGCCTCCTGCTTAGCTTGACGAGGTGCTCTACGAGGTGCTCTAAAATGTGCTTGACAAGATGCTTGGTAAGGTGCCTCAGAAGACTAACATAGCTCCAGTGCCTCTTGTAGAAAAGCGCTTCACAATGGCTCAGGCTGGATGTGGGAGCAGAGTGACGATAGGACTATTCTGAGGCATTACCCGCCCTAGGATGTAAGTGATACGAATGCTAACCTGCCATCCTACTTTACAGAATAGTCTGATACCGGTAGTTCAGCAGCTATCTAGAATTGGATTTCTTCTGGAAGCGCACATCGGTCTAAAAAAGGTTATATATTGTGTTTATCCGCCTTCCCAATCTCTTTCCCTCTTCGCCTGCATTTGGTGTTCATTATGCCTTGTTTCATTAGGTCTGCCTCTCGCTGTGAGTTTTTCTGCGCCCTTAGAATCAACAATTTGTTGTCGGGTTTTGTTTTTATTTTTCGGTAATGTGCTTTTCTCGGCTTGTCTGCACTCATCCATCATTCCCCCGGGGATCCCCTAAATTGCGAGATTTATGCAAAAGATATACAGGATTATACATAGTATATCCGATTGTGTTATCCGACCATCCTCAAAACCTTAGGATCAAAAGGAGCATCCGTCGCTCTAACCTACAAACCATCAATCCGCTCGTGCCAGAGAAGGGCGCTGTGTCCGCGAACTAACCCTCATAATCGCTCACGCATCTTTCCGAGCCCGTCGAATCTCCCCCGCCGCCCTAATAGGTCCCATGACCCACTCGCGCCGGAAATCCCAGGGATCATCGCCAGCCGAGGTGAACCATACAGCCTCAAACCCCAGCACGTTCGTATCGTCATGCGGGAACGCAAATGCAGTGACCTTGCCGTAGTCGGCTTTCCCAATATAGAACGTGTCCGCCTCGGAGACAATAACGCGGTGGCCGCGACGGAGCATGGCGGCGGACGTGGCGCCGGGATGCCAGGTCTGGATGATCCAGTCGGGATCGAGGGCAATGTGCTTGCCCGCGTCGGTCAGGGGATCATCCCATAGGATGGGCGATATGTGTGGCGGGCAGAGACTGCGGAGCCAGTGCAGGAAACTCGCGAAGAGGGCGTTGTCGTCCCCGGTTTGCCAGAGAGGTGCCACTTCGTCGCCGCCGAAGTGGTGCAGAGGCGGCGTCCCGAAGTACTCCTGCACGGTTGATACCAGGCTCGCGATGTGGTCGTTGGTGTCGCGGCGGTGTGGCCGGATATCGAGCTGAGCGTGTGGATGGGCAAGGTCGGGTGTACCAACGACTAGTTCTTTCTTCCAGAGGCCCCTGGTTGGGTTTCGGGATGTGGTAAGAGACTGTTCGCGTACTAAAGGGAGGCAGAACATAACCATACCAGATATCACAGTGTCCCGGCATCCCAGTCTCCGAATACCCGAGAATATCTAACTGTTGGGCGTGGACAATCACTCTCTGGATGTCTTCGACCGTGTAGTATTCGGCGGTGTGGCTGTACTGCATGCTGGTAGCCGTCAGACCCCCATCAGCCGGCCACGGCAGGGGAAAGCTTTCCGCGTCATAGATATGCCAGTGGAAGACATTGAAGTTGTGGTCATGGAGTACGGTCAATAGTTCGAGAATGGCGGGCACTGGGAAAAACTTCCGGCCGGTGTCGGGCATGAATCCTCGATGGGGATAGAGATCGGGATTCATTGTTGTGTGGATCGATGAAGTGGGGTGGAAAATTGACGGAGAGAGGAGGGGGTTGCAGAGATGGATTTGTGTGCGTGGCGAATGGCAGGAGAAACGGATTTCCGATTTATGCCGACGACATGGGCTACTACATGAGAGCACTTCGGGGGGCAAAGCATGGACCCAAGGTCACAGGCTCAAGAGATACGAACTTCAACTTTGGTTAAGGATACCTACGATGTAACAATCTGCAGCCAAATCTAGCATTTCATGAGCCATACATACTTCGTATCATCGTACAGCCTTTCGAAGGATCAATATACAGAGACAAGTACAAATACACTAGGCCGATCTTGTATAGCTAATTACCCCCCACGGGTTTTACCCCATCTGAGGTTGCCTTGGTTCCACATAGATAGCAACGGGATGACGATGCTGAAGATGACGATCATGGGGAAGAAGGGCAGATAAAAGGGGATATACCACCAATCATTACAAACCACACACAGGAGTACCGGCAACAGACAAAACCCTAGCAAGATAGCCCACGCATAGTCTGTCAGCAAGACGGATATCACGGCCAGGACAACGCCGGCCGGCAGAGCGAGGGGCAGGATGAACACCATGAAGAGTTCACAGTCAATGACAAGGATCAGACGGCAACGGGCCCAAAGAGAGGCCTCAAAGGGCAGGACATTGAGATGCGCGAAGTGGCAGTGGATCAGTGAATTTGTCCATCGGCGGCGCTGGTCCAGCAGCACGGAAAGAGTCTCCGGTACCGTGGTCGTGCAGATGGCCGCGGAGAAATATCGCAGGCGACAGTCCGACCCGAAATAGCGGATCGCCAGAGTGGACAGGTACCGGTCTTCGCCGATTGACAGGAGATTATGCTCATGTAAGGTCTTGTCGTAACTGCCCGAGTAGTCCTCCAGGATGACTGGCAGCAGAATCGCCGGGCGCTGGTTCGGCCACTTAACAGTCGGTAGATGGTGAAGCACCCACTGAGCACCAGGACATTAGAGCAAATACTCTCCACGGCTTTGAGGACCGCGTGAGTGAGCCAATACTCAAACACCTGACTACAAGCAACTACACTGCCCCAAGGGTTGCTGACTCCGGTGTAACCACACACTCCGATTAGCTTGGGGTCTTTTTGCAGTTGGCTGACGAGGTATGAGATTCCGGTTCGGTGTACCTCAGTGTCGGAATCAACCACTAGCATATACATCGCATCACGCGCCTCCATGTTGAGGCACGCTCGTATTTTGTCCTCCATGGGCTCGTAGAGCGGGTTCCAGGATCCGCGGTAGTTGACGTAGTGGAAGAAGTTGTAGACCAGAAGCTGCGAGTCCCGTTTCCCTCGGTTCCAGGGTTCGGGGTGGTCATGTTCGTCCCATGCAGTTGCCAGTCTCATCTGCTGTTCATAAAGACCCTAAGCTAAGACAGAAACATAGATGCCAACAACGTCGTTACCTGGGATGGCGAAAATGACCCTGAAAACCCGCGCAACTGGTCCCGACCACGCAAGCTGGTATTTACCCTCGTTGCCTCGCTCATGATATTCGCCGTTTCCTTTGCCTCGAGCGTCGTCTTCGGCTCTGCCAAACAAGGTCGTGGGGGCCGAACTCGGCGCCTCCAGCGAGGTGACGGATCTGACCGTCACACTCTTCGTCGCTGGCTTCGCCACCGGCCCCTTGTTCTTGGGCCCGTTCTCCGAGGTAAAGGGCAACACCACTCCACTAGCGGTCGCGGTCGCGGGTGCGGCTATGTTCCAGATCCCCCTCGGGTTGGCGAAGAATGTGCAGACGGTGCTCGTGAGTAGATTTCTGGCTGGGGCCATCGGCAGTGGCGTCCTGGCGGTGGGCTCGGGCATGTTCTCCAAGATCTTCGGGCCCGTATCTCGCGCCGTAGCCGTGGGAGTCTCGGCGACGCTGATGAGCCTGGGCAGCGCCTTGGGGCCCATCGTGGGATCGTTCACGGTGGGGTATGCCGGATGGCGGTGGATTCCCTGGATCACACTCATCCTGTGCGTGGTGGTCGGGCTCATGGCGCTGGGTACGATCCGCGAGTGCGCAAGGCTGAGCGCCTGCGCAAGCAGACGGGCAATCCGCGTCTGCACGCCCCCTTGGAGGACGAGGGGGTTGACTTCTCGGCCCTAGTCCATCACCATCTCGTGAAGCCCCTCCGCATGATCACCCAGGAACCGATCCTCATCATCATGACCGTGTATCTGACCGTGGTCTACGGCACCTTCTACCTCGCCTACGACATGTTCACCTATGCCTCTGAACTGCGTGGCTGGGCCTCTACCATCGCCACTCTGCCCTTCATTGCCGTGTATCTCGGCCAAACAGTCGCGGTAACCATCTGGACCGTCTTCAACCGGGGCCCCTTCCGGCGTCGTCTCAAAGAGAAGGGCTACTGCGCTCCGGAGGACCGCCTCCCACCCATGACCATCGGGGCCTTTATCCTGCCCCCTCGCTATTCTGGTTTGGCTGGGCAATGAAGACCCACTGGATCGCCCAGGTCATCGCAGCCTTCTGGGTTGGTCTGGGACTGCAGCTGATCTTCATCAGCGGCATCGTCTACATCGTCGACGTCTACAACACCTGCCCCAACTCCGCCATCTCCATCCATGTCGTCATCCGTAGTCTGGTATTCTCAACATTTGCCCTGTACTGCACCCCCATCTATGACGCCCTCGGCGTGGAATGGACCTCGACTATCCTGGGCGGTGTTGCGCTGGTGTTGCTTCCTTCCCCGTTGATCATCCGTCGATGCGGAGTGGCGATTCGCAAATCTAGCAAGTTCTCCGACGCGACGTGACGCCGGTGAGACGTTTCAGTTAGACCAAGGGATGAGTATTAAATAGATACAGCCAAACATTGAGATTGAGTCCCTTCGGATCGTACCCGATGACACCTCTTTATGTCGACGGCACGGATTTGGAGTACCGATAGCCGGGGTCGGATGTATCCGAACTCCTCTTTTGCCTGCCTTTCACCATCCCACCCCGGAGAATAATGCACTGTATATGTCCGTGGAAATGCATATATCATGACATTACTTTTCTTTTCTTTTCACTTTTTGGTTGAACGTTTGACGATAATATATCCGCAGGATGTACTCCGAGGAAGCATCTAAGCACCATGTCGGGAACAGCCGCAAGTCCAAGCAATACTACAGTAATTCAAGAAAATAGCAATCTGAAAAACAGGGTAGTGCTATTAATTCATTAGGTACTTCACAGACTACAGACACCGACAGACCGCTTGTCCGTTCCATTCAACCCCCGACCCGTCACAAAACAGCCAGGCCATCTTCACAAACCAGTTCCTCATAAACCACCAACCTCCAACCAAATCATCCATCAAACTCTCCACCCAAAAAGAAAAAAAAAACTAACCCAACCATTCCCCCACCCACTTCTCAACCCACCCCTGCTTGACCCCCTCCACTTCCCTCAACAACGCACTCTTCTCCGCCGTCCTGACCGTATCCAAAACACATTCTCCCTCGTCCTGCGCCATCACCCACTCAAAGAACTCAAGCAACTTCGCCGCCGGGTTCTTCTCCAGCAGAGCCGCTAAGCCCTCCTCCTTCAACGCGTCCCCGCTCTTTCCCACAGATTCAATATCCGCTCGCACGCGCTGTACCCATTCCGCTGCTGGGACGGTCTTACCCTCTAGTCCGGTGGCATTCCCCACGAGAGGGAGGATAGCGGACCAGGGCTGGGGGTGGAGGTTCACTGGGTGGTATACACTCAGTCTCTCTCCCTCTCCCTTGTCTTCAGAGGCGGAAGTGGAGGCGGAGGTCGAGGTGGTACTAAGCGCCAACTCAACCAGCACACCCGCAAGCAAATCAACAGGAACCCAATCGACCCGTCCGAACGCGCCGCCCAACGTCTCCGGCAAAACACCAAGATGGACCGAGCTCATCACCAGACTTGGGAACCACTCTGCCTTGTTCCATAGTCCTGGGCGGAGGACCGGTCCTGACACCTGGCCAACGCGCGCGAATGCTGGGGAGGGGAAATGGGGCTGCTTTGCGGCGTGAGACAGGATGTGTTCGGCGATGTATTTGCTTGTGGCGTAGCCGTTCGGGGCTGGGGTGGTGGTGGTGACGAGGGATTCGGGGATGAGGTTGGTTGCGGTGGTGTGGTTCATGGTGGAGGAGATGGAGGAGATGAAGAAGGTGGGTGGGGTGTGGGGGGCCAGGGTGGAGAAGTTGAGGAGGTTGATTAGGGCGAGGAGGTTTGGGCGGAACGTCGGGAGGGAGAGGTTGAAGTTCACGGTCCAGGCGTTGTGGATGATTAGGGTGGCGGTTTGTTGGAGGTGGCTGTAGGTGGTGGGGGGGAGGTTGAAGGTGGGGTGGGTGAGGTCGGTGGTGTGGAAGGTTACGCGGGAGGGGTCGAGAGGGGGGAGGGAGTAGGTTGTTAGACGGTCGGTTTGGGTGGTGTCGGCCGAGGGGTTGCGGTTGAGGACGTGGACGTGGGAGATCGTCGGGTTGGCAAGGAGGGAGGAAAGCAGGTATGTACCTAGTTGGCCAGTCGAGCCGGTGAGGAGGACCGTGTGGGTGGGGGGTTTGGCGAGAGGGGTGAGAGACGTGGATGGGGGCGAGGCGAGGAGAGGGAGGAGGTCTTCGAGGAGAAGGTCGCGTTCGCGGAGGGAGGCCTGGGCGATGGCTTCAGCGGAGGTGGTTTGGTGGGCGTGGAGATCACGTAGGGCCTGGGTTAGAGCTGTGATGGTGGGGTGTAGGTAGAGGATGTTGGGGGTGAGAGTGGGCAGGTTCAGGCCGCGTTTGAGGGTGCGGGTGGCGGTGATGGTCTGGAGGGAGTCAAGGCCGAGGCTGAACCAATTGGCGGTGTCGGAGAGGGCGTCGGGGCTCCAGTTGGTGGTGGTGAGGAGGGATGTGCGGATGTAGTCGGCCACCGCGATGGGGTCGTCGACGCTGCCCGGGCCGGGATGGGAAGTTGAGTCGGATTCTTGCTGGGAGAGTTTGTCGGCGTCGGCATAGAGAGCGTCGAGGCCAGGGGCGTAGAGGGTGAGGGTGCCGGCGCGCTGGATCGTGCCCTTGGCGGCGCGCAGCATGGGCTTGTCGGGGGTGGTGAACAGGATGTGGCTCTTGGAGATACGAGCGTGGGCGGGACACTCGGCATTGGCCTGGGAGATGCTGGGCCAGAGCTGCTCGATCATGGCGGCGCGCTCGCTGATACTCAGGGCTTGTGTGCCAAGTTCGACTAGCAGGGCAGCCTGGAAACGCTGGGCGCCGACAACGAGGACACCGGTGACCGCCGGGTTGTTGGCAGTGATATATTGTTCCATAGAGACGGGGTTGGTCTTCTCGCCGTTGAGGAAGACGATCACGTCGTCGAGGCGGGCGGAGGTGCGCCAGAGATCGGGCTTCTTAGGGTCGGGATGGCGGATCATCAGGTCGGATGTGTGGTATTCCTGGCGGTCAGGAAAGACGCTGAAGGCCCACTGATGAGTCTCATATTCGGGGTTGCGCACGATCACCAGCTCGTACTCCTCCCCGGAGACGTGGCGGAGATCAACCCCCATCCCTGGGTGGAAGTTGATGTAACGCCAATCTGTCCGCGGATCCCGGTTCGAGAGTGAGTGGATGGAGTTGAGGAATCCGATCTCCGATGCACCGTACTGGTTCACCAGGCGTAGCTTGCTTGCCACAATATCTCCGATGGGCTGCGGGACATCTCCGCCACAGTACATAATATAGTCCAGGTGTGTGCTGCAGTAGTCCAAGAGTTCGGGGTTCTGGGCCAGCTCCTGCACGACAGACGGGGCCACCATCGCGAAGCTAAACGGGCTTTGCTTGTGTGCAGCGACCATGCTGGCTGCCGTAGGAACTCCGGGCAAGGGTAGGATGAGTGTGATACCGACATGCATCGAAGTCAGGAAGAAGTGGGCTATTCCGGCAGCCTAAAGGAGTGAGCAGGAGAAACGGTGGGGAGATGGGGAAACAGACATGGAAAGGAGGCATCATCATGTATTGCCTCTTGCTAAATCCCCAGCTAAATTGTCCCTCGAAGCCTTCAGGACCCTCCAGGATTTGCGTCCGCATCTGCCTCACAGCCGTCTCATGGGTCCAGATGACAGGCTTCGGGATCCCTGTGGACCCGGAAGTGTGAAGGACAATTAGTGGCTCGGTGGCCGCCTCGGGATACGTCTTGGAGAACTTGAAGACGGGATATTCTGTACTCAACAGCTCCTTGATGCTCGGCACATCGAGGGCCTTGAGCGACTTGGCCTCTAAAATGGCCGTAGCCGGGGGTGGCCGTGGCACGGGTGCGAGTAATGTGGTGCATTTCAGGCGCTCCAGCAGGGATTTATGGGCCAGGGTGCTGTTGCGCGGAGAGGTCATAAACATCTAGTAGTGGTATTAGTGATATTCTTTGCCGGGAATGGATGAATCGTACGCAGTATCCCGCCTTTATGGCTCCCATGACCAGCACTGGGTATCGCACGTCGTTGGGGCCTACGTAGGCCAGCACCTCTCCGTGGCCGGGGCCCAACTGTGCTGTCAGCCAGCCAGCAATCCCGTTGATAGCATTTGCGAAGGCCTTGTAGGTGATAGGCTGGTATCCCGTCGCATCATCGCGCGGATACTCAGCGTAGATAGCATCCGGCCGCACATGGGCATAGTGGTCGATGATGTGGGGGAGAAGCTGAGCCCGAGGGTTAAATTCGGTGGACTGTAGGGCGGGCATGGTGAATATGGTTGAGGGATGGAGGATGGGAAGATGATGGCCAAGCAAGAGGGGAACGCGCCTCAATTTAAAGGCGGGGTTGATGAGATGCACAATGAGACTTGGCCATTGCAAGAGGGAGAAGAAACGGAAAGAAGATAGATCATCATCAAGTTTATCGAATCAAACTAAATTGCAGTGGGTTGTGGAAGAGGACGCGGCTGAAGCGGAGCCAACGAGGCTGACATGGGCGGATATCACAGCGCTGGCAACGGGCGCTAGTTCATTAGACCCCTGTTAGTGCTGACGGGCCAAAAGGTTTCCCCACGGAGACCCAATCATCAACCCATCACGAATGGTTGATTCGACTACCGGATCGGAAAAACCCTGGTCAGTGGAACTGGCCAGCATACTGCGAGGGCGATTTTGCGGCCTGAGCCGGCTTAGGTGATAGCACAGATATACAACGCCTCAAAGTCAGTCCGGGGAATCCATGTCCGAAGAATTTGACCATCGGGCCATAAGACGACAAATACGCGCGACCTGACACACTCCGGATGAGATCCCATATCAGGTAACGAAGGAAGCGACAGATAAGACCTCGTCTACATCTATGTTGGCAACGAAAATTTCGCAGATAACTCCCCTGCAGACAGTGTGAATGTGTCCCGGAAGTTGAGAAAAAAGTCAACACTACTGACCCGGAAGAGACAGGTGATATCCACTTGGAGACGCCGGGATGTACAGCCTCGCGCTCTAGTATGGCTTTTACAGCCAGATGGGTGGCTTTGGCGTTTCGCAGAGACCAGTACTCGACTTAGGCTCGTTCACGCTAGTGGACCGACAAGGGTTCTTCAACTTTGTCGGGCATGGGTGCACCGCACAGCCACGTGAGGACACCGTTCCTGCAGCCAACATCCCTGCACGGAAGGCGCAAGATTGTGGGTCTGGTGCTGAATGACATTCGATACGATTCACTCGCAACTCATCCCCAAAACAGCGAGATAGATGTCGATGCCCCACTGTGTATATTCCCGCCTTCCGGTTGAGCTCAGCTGGCAGTGGATCGCCAAGAAATGCGCCGCCGATCCGGCGGTGCTGCGTGAGGGCATGGCAACTGGCAAGAGCCCCCTGGGCGACGGTGGATCGGTTGGGGTTGTGGCGGCGCGCAGTCAGCCGTGCAACTTCAGTGGACTTTACTGGATGGGAGATAGTCTGGAAAGAACAGATTCATGGTATTGAGAGATGATTTTGATGGCGAGAATACCTGTATAGCCGTTGTAACCTGCTGGCAGTAACGGGGTAAACCGTCGGTGTCGAGTCAGTCCGTGGGGCGCTAGTTCCGGGCCCGCGGTAGGGCTCAGCCCTGGGCCATGGGCGCAAGACGATGACAGCATCAGCATCTCTGCTTAAGGGAATCATACTTTTAGAACAGAATAAAACAGCAGAAGAAAGTTTTACATTATTTGCTTTATATATAAATTTAATACATAGTGGCTTAATAGCCTTAGTTGCGAGAGGTTGCAGTTCGTTGCAAAATGGTTACTACTAGTTCCCGCTTGTAGATTACTAATAAATATTAGTTAGTAAGTTCTGAACAATAATATAAAGTTTTAATCTAATTTTAAAACTATATCAAAGTAAATAACTATTATATCTTTCTTCTTAAAAAGTTGAGATATCTTTTAAAGCTTGTTCTCTAATAATCTAATACTGTAAGAAGCTTGTTTCTCTACTTTTACTTTCTATTCTTTAAACTAAAGCAAAACTGTAAGTTTATATTTACTTTACTTTATATATATTAATAGTAAAAATATTCAGACTGTATAATTCTCTTTCTACTGATATTTTTTTTTATTCTTATCTTTTTCTCTATATCTTTTCTCTTTATATAGTTTCTTCAACTTATCTCTTTTTTCTTATTTTATCTCTTCTTTCTATCTCTTTACCTCTTCACCTCTTTACCTCTTCACCTCTTCTCTACCTGTTTTTTTCAACCTTCCCTCTACAATCTCCCCTCCGCAACTAACCATCCACAACTTCTTCTGCTTCTTTTATCTTTATCTATCTTATCTATCTCATCTATTGCATCTTCAAATCCTCGCAATCAGACTGTCGGCCCAAGTGCATTACGGCATGGCGGACAGTCAGATGCCCCCGTCGCAAACAGCTGTTGACGCTCAGCAGGATGATGATAATTTTATAGATAATTTGATTGACTGGGGTCCTGGCAAGCCGAAACCCTTTTACAGACGAATCAAGCTGACCTGTTCTCATCATATAGACGCCGAAACTCCTCAAATGCCAAACACAGAAGCGAATACAAAACAAGCGGAAATACCTGAGTCAAAGGCTGAAGTTTCACTCAAGGCGAAGAAGATTCTTATAAAAAAAGAGTTGATGGAGCAGCTGCACATTCTGAATGAAAAGGAATAGGTGGAGTGGCTTCAGTCTGATGTGGTTAAGCCTTTCTGGATCGAGTTATGGGATGAATGCATCAAGCATACAAGCCGGACTAAGAGGGGTCTAGGTTTGGCTGCTGTTCAGGAGCAGATGATTAGAGGTGAAGCACGAGGCCTGGCCAAATACACCAGAAGGAACCCACAGAAACATGACTGGGAAATAAGAGACTACCTGGTAATGTTTATGCTGCAGGTAAAATCAGCAAACCTGAACCAGAGTGACGGGATGTTTTACCAGCGCGGATTCACCGAAAACCAGATGGATAATATGGTGTGGGCGCTCAAGAATATTATCAGCAGCCTGCATGCACCCATACAGATTCAGAAGAAAAGTGGAGGCACAGTAATCTTTGGAACAAAATCAGATGGTAAGTTCTTGATCCAGTTACGAAAGGCTTTTACAGGCGGATGTATATACTAATAGAAAGCAGGCAAGAGAAAGAGGGAGGAGAAGGAGTATCAGACCAGAAAAAGAACTGCACTAGAAAAGAGTAACAGTCAGCCCGAGCCTCAGCCTAATACTGAGAAGACTGGTAACGGTGAGACAGACATCGATGAATCACTAGAAGAAGAGGAGTTAGCCCAGCTGGATTCAGACTTGGCTGGGGACGAGAGCCAGCCCTGGATGGATGAGTTGATCAGCGAGCGAAAGAGAATAATCTTCAAGTGAGAGAGTGCTACCTACAACATTAAGGATCCTTTCTGGCAGTTTATACTGATTATAGTGATCTTGCAAATAGCAAAACCAAAAATAATCGAGGAGGCTGAGACCATGATCCTAAATAAAGCAACAGAAGTAACAGAAGCAACAGAAGTAACAGAAGCAACAGAAGCCCCTGAGAAGATATCAATATCAGCACCGGCAACCCCTTTAAAATGCTAAAAGAAGAATGTTCCGAGCATCGAGATAATCGTTTCCCATGATCTCTTCAACATGGAATTCTACAGTCAGGTGGAAAACTTCGAGTAGGGTTGTAAGGTTGGCAGTGATGACGGTGAACTAATCACACCAACTCTGGAGTATTTTAAAAGACTCGAAGAACAGAACCGGTGGCTAGATACTGTCGAGTTTTAATTTGAGAATCATGCTGAAGCATGTGAAAATCTAGGGATTGAAGACGAGAACAAGCCACGCATACCGGGGATGGCGAGAAATATATTGATGAAGTTTTGGCAACCAGTTGCTGTTAATCGACTTGTGCAAATTTAAAACCGGGGATTGACTACCGGAGCAGTTCTGGCTGATAATGTTGGTTTGGATAAAATATAGGAGACAGTTGCATTTATTCTTCATGTGAGTCAGTATTAATCCTTTAGTAAAAAGCTTTTACAACTGATACAATATAGATAATCAACAGCTTTAAGAAGAGATATAAGGCAGCTATTAATCGGAACAAGGACAACCACCTAAAAGTAAGGCCTATTCTTATAGTCGTGTCTCCACACCTGATTGAATAATGGAGCGAAGAGATACAAACTATTGCACTATATCTTAATATCCAGATATACCATGGTGATGGGCGACGTCAAATCGGGGCAACAGTATTTGTTCAAGGACGGTTGTCAAAGGACTACAACTGTTTCTCAGGGCACCTGAAGAACGCCGATACTGTTATCATCACCAGTTATCACACCTTGGAGAGTCGTCATGGCCCACAAGCAGTTAAGACCTGGTGTATAAAGAAAGACAGGTTCTTCGACACCAAGGCAAAGACAATACCAACAGACTTCCCCCAATCTCTCAAAGGCATGTTTGAACTGGCCGTGTTTGATGAAGCACATTACCTTCGCAATAATTTCTCTGGGCAGACTTTAGCATACACATGGCTTGAAGCCAGGTTCAATCTGTTATTATCTGCAACACCATTTTTCAACAGTATCAGGGATTTTTCTAGTTATACTAAACTGCTGCTACCAGCATGTGGCCGAGATACAGCACATGGTAATAACATCCCTGCTTTGCTTACTGCGAAACCGGGGAGTTCCGAAGAGCAATACCTATGCAGTCAAGAGTTTGTCAATAATTGCGTCTTTGAGAAGGGAATCAGTGATATGGAGTGTGCTGTCCGTCTTCGGGCTGTTATAATACATCTCATGGTCAGACGTATAAAAGCCTCGGAGATTCCATTCAGAAATGGGCACAAGATCGGAACTGATATCCCTCCATCGATTAGAAGAATCAAGGAACCTGAATTTACCCCTGCTGAACGCAATATCTACAGAGATATCGAACTTACTCATCGCAGACATTTGTTCATCAAAGATAAGGATCACCCGGGGAGATACAGATAGAATATGGGAAAGCTGCGCACCTTAATTATGGCATCTTCATAGCTAGGATTTATTCATATTCAAAGAAGTCTGAAGAAGGCTTATTTAGTAAATGCACTGCGAGCAGTTAAACAAGGCACCTGGATATCTAAGGTGAAGCAGTCCCTGGACACCAAGACTTACCTCGCTAATGATTCTGATATGAAAGCCTTTTACACACGATCCCATAGCACTACCAGTGTTGGACATGATGTCAAAATCAAGGTTGGCAACGAAGATGTGACAATTCCGACTCAAGGATTGGAATTCCTAGTGCTGGGATCACCAAAAGTCAGAAGATTGCTGCAGCTGCTACAGGAGCAGGTGATTATCAGGAATAAAAAAATATTAATCTTCACTTACTTTCCTGGAGAAGAAATTTACCTCTATGCTGCTCTGAAAGAGGCTGGATTTGACACTGAAGTTCTGCATTCCAAGCTCACTCCACCTGAACGTGGCAATATTGTAAGAAGGTTTACCAAGAATCGGAGTGCATGCAAAGTCCTTATTATAAGCTATCTTGTGAACTCATCAGGACTGAATCTGCAAACCATGTGCCACAACATCCACCTCTTTTCCCCATCAACCTCGAGAGCCATTTTTGAGCAAGCAATCGGCCGCCTGGTACGTGTTGGACAAACCCATACCGTACGTGTCTATGAATACCGGATTCCTGGCACCTTCAACATATACCTTGCCGATCGCAACATGCAGAAAGCAATACCAGGTCTTATAGTTATGATATGCACTGGTTTAGCGCCTGTTTTGAGAAACGATGGGTTTTCAGTGGAAGGTTGGGTTATTCGTGATGGAAATATGGTATTTTTACAGCCGGGAGAGACAGTATAGGAGGATGATGTTGTTGACGCAGATAAGATAATAGAGCGGGTTTCGCAGGATTTGGGCGGTAGTCTCTAACTTGGAGTTGGAGGTTAGGTCGGATCTGATTCTGCAATTTGCAGTCGCATGTACTTACTTGGACGGAATGGTTTGCTGAGTATTCAACAAACCTCCAGTGATATATAGAAAAGGCTTTTGCAGATGTCTCCTGTGATAAATATTAAGAAACGCGTGAAGGGGAAAACCATGTCACTAAACTGACAGGAATTACGCGGTTTTTAAACTAGCAAGGATTACACATCTATCAACCTCCTGGTAGCCTTATTAAAAATTCTGCTACATACTACTAACTTCCCTTAATTTTTTTCTTAGTAAAGTCCTGCAGCACGATTTTACAAATGGGTTCACATCCAGATCAGCCTGGTAAGACAAAAGACTACCAGATGTTGATACGAGAAACACAAGGTATCAAGAACTTCTAATCTGATAAATATTGATTCTAACAGAAGCAGACTCACAAGCCAGTCAAGTAATACTGTCCTCTGTCGATGCAGGTAAACTGATTAGTAATAGTAATAATAAATTTATACCACAGGTAAGAAGAGGTACTATCTGATTTCTGAATATTATAACAAACTAAAAGTTGAAAAGAGTCAGAAGCGAAGAGCAGAAACACAGCCAGTTAACTGTATAATAAAAAGAAAAAAGAAGAATAATCCTCCTACCCAGCATTATACACAATCTATATAACTATAGTCTTCCTTTAGTCAACCACTCCCAACCAAGCCATCTCAGAGACTAAATCAGTCATCGCCGCCAAAAGCTCGAAGCTATAACTCGGTACAGAATCTAATTCAGCATATACTACCTTCCTTTAGATCAGAGTATCTATCTAGTCAGGGTAGATCATCAATTATACCTCCGTCCTCTAGTCAGCCACCACTGCCATCATCACCACCCTTTATTAGCTAACAAGCACCGTTGGATATAATTGAGGATGACTCGGAAGCTCGACAGTTACAGTACTATATAAATGGATCAGATACAACAAGAATAAAAGTATCTCAGTAAGATAGACTAAAATAGGTTTTATCTGATACAGAGGTATTTAACAAATTACAGCAGTATACTCGACGATAATTTATATCCTGTCTTGACAACTAAAGAGTTGTCTAGCCAGTAGAGCAGACCTTTCCAGGAATGAACCAGGATAATCACCACTTCAAGACTGCTATATCTCGTGTTCGTGATTTTTATAAGCAGTAGAAGAACCGGACTTTTGAATTTACCTTAAAGAGATTTGATAACTGGACAATAATACTTTCTGTAAAGAAAAGAAATCGAGTCAGAAACTGTACAGACTATATTACTATCTTTCAGGCAGCCGAAGCACAGTTTAATTTTACTTGGGTCTTTAAAGTTTTTCCTTGGGCACAACCAGCAATCTTAATTGATGATTGTACAGTACTGGATCAAGAGTGGTTGAAATGTAAGAATTCTCTGCAAAGGCTTTTACAAAAGATACTAATATCTCAGATATTACTCTCCAAGTAATGACAGTTTCCTACCTTCACAACGTGCATGAGCAAAGCCAAGGAAGGCCCAGTGGGCCAACCTTAAGTTTAAATAAATACAGTCGGAGCTATATCATTCGGATGTTTAATACACTTTATACATTGGACCGGTTTAAACACCTGACAGTAAACGACTTTCCACCACGGGCAGTACCATTAGTGCGGGTTCGAAATGCACGGATCAAGCTTAATATAAACGATATTGCAGAAGGGGACCCATCATCAATATATCGAAGAGAAAAAGGACTCTTAGATAATTCAGATAATAAGGGGTATACAAATATAATGGAGAGTGAGGGCGAGGAGGAGGGCGAGGAGGAGGGCGAGGACGAAGACGAGGACGAGAACGAAGGCAATAATGAGGATAGATAGACTTAATTATACTGCAATTAGAGTATTATATAGAGAATCGGTTACTTCTTTCTTTTTACACTATTATAACTTCTTCGCAGCGTATTATTCTGTAGTCATCAATATACAAGATTTAGATTTTGATAGCAATATAGTAAAATAATAAACTAATTCTATATCTAAGTCTCCCAGCTGAAGTTTAAATAGTACAAATTTCAAAGCACTACTAAGTAGTAGCGGCACTAAAAATTCTGTGGAAGAAATCATAGTAAAGATATATATCTGAATTAGCTATATCTCTAATTTTTAATACTGATCAGGTTAAGTACTTATTACTCACTAATACTTATTATTATTAAAACGCGTGTAAGTCTCTAGATTAGACTGTATATAAGTTAGTTACCAGTATAAAACATAGAATTACTTTTAAAGTGCTTCTTAAATACATAATTTACAGCTTCTAACACGGTTATTTTAGACGTGTTGTTGTGGTTACACGGAGTTCTACACGGAGTTCTATCCACACGGAGTTCTATCCACACGGAGTTTTATCTACACGGAGTTTTTACAACTCTCCATTTTGATCATCAGCAATTACGACTTTTACTTACTATTATGCCACGTCCTCGGAAGTCTGGGTTCTATGAAATCGAATGGAGTCCTTTTTCTATTCTATTAAGTAAAAATCTGTTTTGTCTACATCCAAGCTTGTTGAGACTGTTTACTAATTCTGGTATTAGATAGTAATGAAACCTCTGAAGACCAAATCTCTCTTGATGCCTTCCTCCCTAATAATACTGAAAATAATCCGGAATTTTCTACTGGTATTCCAGAATCTGATACTTAATATCCGGCGCATATCCATTAATCTCTTCCCTTTTTTCCAACATTT
The DNA here is from genome assembly GCA_003184645.1 of Aspergillus ellipticus CBS 707.79. Taxonomy (NCBI): domain Eukaryota; kingdom Fungi; phylum Ascomycota; class Eurotiomycetes; order Eurotiales; family Aspergillaceae; genus Aspergillus; species Aspergillus ellipticus. Next base: position 67,034 of record KZ825969.1, on the reverse strand, counting down.
TCTTCTGAATCTAAACAAGATTAGAACCTCTTGTGAAAGCCTTTTACAGATCATTTCTAATATATATTTAATCCTATAGAATATATACCATCAAAGTTTATTATAGCGCTCGGTCTCTGGGCCTTTACTGCAGAAATCTCACGGAATGACTATACAACTTTATGGGAGGTCCTTCATACTGCGGATACCCTTGAAGAGATCCAGAATATTCCTAAAATACTTGATACACTTAAAGGTCACATCAAGAAATTTCTACCACTGTTATCAATAACAGAGTATGAAGTCCAAGTTGATCTAAAAACACAGACATCAGTTTCATCAATATACAAAGAAAACCCAGTCAAAGAAACGGCTACTCAGTACACATTCAGCTTACCAGAGCTCTGTTATTCTATTCTGTTCTCAGAGCTAGGAAGAAAGAAAATATATTTTAGATTAGCGGAATACTCTGATAACCTTGTTGAGCTTTAGCACTCCCGTACATGGGGTTCATCATTGCTTACTACCTCTGGTCAGTATACCATCTCATTAACTAAAGAATTATTTCTACCAAGTAATATTATTAAATTTACTCCACAGAAATGGGGATATAGTCTTCAAGCTTAATATAGCAGAATAGTATTTGTGGGGTATAATTCGCGTTTATTATCCCCTACAAAAGGCCAAGTTGTTCTATCTCTCCAACCAGTGATTGAGGACTGCCAGCTGATTGAATTACGGGACTAAACTGCATGCCAATTTGCTTTGCCAGACTCTAAACTTCCAAGCAGATTTTTCTTAGTTGAGGAATTACTACTTGAGATTCCAATAACTTCTATCTTATATTATATCAATCTACAGATTTCTTATATGTCTTCTAACCAGCTAGATGACACTGTTATTCACTTTGTTATTAACCTCAGGTCTCAAAAGGTCCGGTTATATACTCAGATACATCCACTTCGAGCAGAGCTTGAGCTTCAGTCTTTTAGTCGGGACTACTTTGTATGGCTCTCACATCAGCCGCATGTCCAGTCTATCTCTTTGCTACTTTTTATTGATGATTTTGGTGCATATCGGAACATGTATAAAGCACTTAAGGGCTTTTATCTTACTCCATCTGCACTTTCATACCGAGAACGCCGTCGACCAGCTAACTCCTTTACCCTTACTCTGGGTCCTCATGGAGCAGACTTCCATGATGTCATAGCCTCTTTCAAGTCTGATCTTGAGTCTACTGTAAAAGGCTTTTACAGTTGCCTTAATAGTAGTTCTACTATTATTATTCCCTCTATTATAGTATTAACTGGAGATATGCCTCAGCAAGCTAAAAACAGTGGTGTTCTTAGCTACAGTGCTAACTTAGGATGCCGAACATGTTATTATCCTCAGCACAAGAGGCATCTTTCTAACTATGATATGATTTTTCATGGTCGCTATCATCTTCAGATGCAGGCTTTTCGAGAGCAGGGTGCTTGCTATATAATATCCAAGGAGCAGAAACAGTACTTTATAATAAAAGGTATACAGCCCTACCGATCACCAGTTGAGACTTTTATACCGACCTTAGATCTTGTTCTAGGTCGACCATATGATATTCCACACTCAGATTAGAAAGGTATTAGGTCACGTCTATAAGAGTATATCCAGCATATTCTTACACCTACTGGGGTCGACAAATATTCTATTACATTGCAGAAAATAGTTCAACCTATACACTGGCCACGGCGACCGAGTCTAAAGCACTTGAAAATATGGACGATGTCAGAACTTGGTCGGACGCTGATTCTTCTGCCTATTATTCTTCAATGCTGTGCTGATTCATCTTGGTTCCATGCTAAATATCTTCAGCGTATAGAGATGATAATACCATCTCTTTTTCCAAATATCAAGCTCCGATCAGGATTATCTTAGCTTGTTCGTGCGTGTGCAGCTATTGCAGCAGCAACTACCGCTATTTCAACTAGCTCTTATACTCCAGTACTGGATCTTAAGCAACAGATGATACATAGCCGCCGAGTATTTCAGTGCCTAATGGCAACAGCATCGAATATGTCTAATCAACAACTGAAAATATTCTGCCGTGAGAGTCTGTATATCTTATTTACAGTTTGTTAGTCTATACTAAAGCTGTTATAGGCAAGCTACCAGATATCCAAGATAATAAATAGATTAGACATCTTGCCGTTCTAATTATTTATGCAGGGTTTCATTTTAATCTATTTACTGCTGAGTATAGACTATTAATAAACTGCAATATCTTATGTAGAGAGTTTAAGCATAGGTTTACTATCTTCTTATCTTATTCTTTATCTTTAACTAATATTTTTAAAAGCATATTCAAGGCTTGGATAGACCGTGCATCCCCATCTCGACTTATGATATATCTTTTTCGACTGGACCAGTTGCGGCAAACTCTACGACTTGGTCTAGCAGGTGCATGGAATAATACATACTCAGATCATCTCCAGATTATTCAACAGCTATATCAGTTATATCTACAACTTATTCAGTCTCATATTCTTACTGATAAGTATAATACATACCAATCCTCAATGAGTATGCAGCTATCTTCTTCAAATCTTCCTCTTTCAGAACAGCAGCTACTCTCTATACTCCCTATAGTATATCAGAATAAATATACTGTAACTATTCCAGCTCAGTATGATTCATTATATCTCTTATTCTACTCTCAAATAAAATTATTATCAGGGTATATATTTTCTTACTCTTAAAGAGTCTGTAAAAGCCTTTTACATACGCCTCTATTAATCACTTATCCAGGTATTCGAAAACACTTAATACTGGAAATTTCATTCAGTATATATCAGGTTTGGTACTGCTACACTGTGATATTTAACATTATTTTCAGCAAAACAGATTTCTATTTCTTTTAGTGCAACTACTGCAAAAGTTAGGCTATAATAGTACTTTATTTCTTTCTTATTATTCATATTCTTCTGATTGGGTTCTTCTGGGTTTATCTAATAATATTAGCCATGCATTTATAGTGGATATAGATAGTAGTTTTAGATATCCATCAAGTCAAAGTGTACAGCTTTTGCAATGTGGATGGAATATTGACTTTATATAACTATATTAAATCCAAGTTTTTCTGTCTTATTATTCTTAGATACTATTTCTAACCTATTGTTATAAGTTACAGAATAATCTTAACTTTATTCTGTAATAGTACTAAAATCAGTAGAATTCAGAGTTTATATCGTGGGCCAACTATTCCAAACTCTGCCACGTATAGCGTATTTAGTAGCGTTGCAAAGAGTTTTATAGTAGATTACTATTAACAACAATTACTAATAATAATTAACTATAATGCTCTAGTATCAGTACTATATCACAACGTCTGTTGAACTTAGCGCAACCTTCTCGCAACCTGAGAAAACCTTGGCAAAACTAATATACCACGTGACAAACCTTTATAAACTATCTAACGTAACTCTTACTAACTATTGAGAACGGGTGTCTTCTGGTATTGAAACTCTCCAAATAAACCCCCCTAGGCTACTATGTATTAAGGTACTATGTATAGACAGATAAGCCGACTGTAAATATACCCCTCCCCAGGGGGTCTTGGGCCTGGGGCAGATCGTGTGAAAAATCCAATGCGCCATTGTCGCCAGGCCCACATGGACGGAATTCATAATGTTCTTTCCCCTTACCCGTCCAGCTCTGCGATATGTGACGTAGGATTGGACACTCCTCCAGGCAATTCTGCTTTACCCTTTGAAACCCCCGTTGGCTGTCCTGCAGGCAACTCCGCTTGTCCCATCGCAAATGCCCCTGTTCCTGATGGAGGTAACTCGTGATATTTCTGGGCCTGCGGTTCAAAGTGTGGAGATGGGGCTTTCGCCTTTCGCCGCCGCATGAAGAAGAGTCCAAGTAATATCGCCAAAATGCCTGCCGCCGCAACACCAATGCCAATGCCTGCTTTAGCCCCGGTCGAGAGCCCCGATGGACTGGGTGAGCTTGTGGGCGAGGCTGTGGGTGACTGTGTGCCTGAGGTTGTGGATGATGCTGTGGACGCTGTAGATATCGCCGCTGTTGTCGTAGTAGCTGAAGGGGTCGTGAAATCTGTGGACTGCCATCGAATGGAGATGGCGTATCCATTGATGTGGCCGTTGCTGGACATCGAACTCGCGGTGCTCGTCGTCGATCCATCCGAGTCGACCCAGGTATATGTGAAGTCGAGGGTGGTTCCCTTCCCCGGCTCCCACGTGCACCTTTCCAGCTCCGTCCATCCGGGTGTATATGTAGTTCGGGTCGAGTATTTTTGTATTCCGGTTCTGGATTCCGAATCGTGTCAGTAAGATAGTAATGAAGAGACCTGGGTATACGCAGAAAGAACCACGTACGTTGGACAGCAGGTTGCCGCGGTCTCGGTGACCGTCCCGTCATATATGATGCCACTGGCAGCAATATCATAGCCACTCGGACATAGCCCTGGAGAATAATAACTCGATACTTCCCATCCAGAGGGGAGGCATTCTGACATGCTCAATGGTCCCAGGTTCATCCATGTTTTGGTGCTGCTGCTGACAAGCCAAAGCTCATTGATACACGAGCTGGGTGGCGTAAATGTCGTTGTCAAAGGGAGGATAGCTGTCGCCGATGTTGCCGACATTGCTGCGGTTGTTGTCATGGTGAACTCGGTGATGTCAACTGAGTTTGCAGCATCAACGAGGTGTGTTCTGCGAGATGAAAAAGGGGGCGTAAGCCTGTGAGAAAGAAATCCCCAAGGCTGGGGGGCCTTCCGCAGTCTTGTGTTTTGCTTCCTAGCATGATTAGTACGGCCTGATTAGCACCTGGCGTTGTTGGCGGCTGTTCGGCTTAATGAATGTGGAGAGTTCATATCCACACTGATTGGTTGGATGATCTTATCTACTGGGATCCTGGCAGAGCCCAAGCAGGTGCTCCATGCAGCTGAAAGAGGTTTTGGGCACTCTTAATGGAACCCCAACTATCCTGTGGGACCCCTAGCGGCCCCACCGCCTTTCCGGGGGCCGCAATTGGCCACCCCGTCCGTGTAGGTAAATAGGAAAAGTTAAAATGCACTTTGTGTCACTCATGATTGCCCGGCTGCTAGATGTCTCTTGATGATGATATTAAGTTTGATTCTGAGGTGCGAACTGCTGCAATGACACATTTGTATAAAGATTAAATCAACCGCAGGCAGATTCTGTTATGAAGGTAGTAAAGCTATTGAAGTTAGTATACCTGCCAAGCTCACTATTTTATATTATCCACAACTAGTCTACTTGGCTCGGGCTGCACAGCAAAGCCATTTTCACAGAGTTTATTAATTATATTTTGAAAGATTGCACTTATGATTAATTGAATCGATAAACCATTTTACCATATTACGGGGAGACAAACTGGAAGGCTATTTTCTGGGCCGCTCTAATCAGGCAGGTAGCGGGTCAGTTTTTAGGATTTGACAGGAAGATGCTACGGTCTATTTAACCTTTGCGGCATCCAACCAATGATACCATGGCACGGTTTGCAGCAGCCAAACAACCAGCTCAGCAACAAAATAAAACCCAATAATGTCATTCCCGTTCTCCAACCTAAAATCAACCACGACAATGATCCATGACTTATTTTGTAGCGAGGGTAAGATAAGGTTCCCGGATCCCGGTTCGCGGCCCGATTCCGCCCGTCAGCCATTTTGCTTCGGCCGAAAATCAAAAATGGGAGATCAATCAGCCGAACCAACAGATATATTTCATCAATGGCTAGGTACTGTTTGCGTTGTTATGAATACAAGATTGAGATATATTTATTTAAGGGGGAAAGATTCATCGTAATATTGTCCTTTTGTATGGAGGTTTCTAATCTAACCCCAGAAATATATTCTGAGACCGAAACAAATCCAACCCCACCAGATCTTGATAATTTAAAACCCTGTAACTAAAAATTAATCCTATTTATCTCTGTTCCGTCAAGCACCCCTCTAGGGAACGTTTTTGTTTCTCCTCGTATCAGCTGATCTAAATATATACCGCCTGTACTACCATGCAAGGCTGGACAAAGACTACCAATCTCGACAGAAATCACGATTGTGAAACCGGACTCCGGTGACTCGTAGGAATTTCCAGGTTTTGCCAATGGCTGTTGGTTCTATTCATGATCACCTCAGAGGAGGAGTGGCAGGTCAGACAGAAGTTATCAACTCCATCAATTGAGAAGTCGCTCTGCATAAAAAGTTACGTGCTTTCAGCAATGGTATTATGAATTATTGAATATGACAGACTGATTAAAATTTCCTAATTGAATTACCAGAGATTATCAGTATGGTATAAAATCTCTAAGGTCAGATTTTGCATGCGGGCTGTATACAAAGTTCACTAGCCTAACTTGAGCAGTTCTCTTTACATCTAGTAGAAGAAATCACAGCGGGTGCATGGAAAGTGTCGCGCGGGCTCCTACTCAGTATCATCCGGCTTTCCAGCCACAGGGGCCTCCCCATCAAACACCCCACTGATCTCCTCAAGGGTCATGTTCTTCGTCTCCGGAAAGACAAACCACATGGCGACAACCTCCACGAGACACCAAATAGCAGTGATGAGGTAGAAGCCCCAACTTGACCAGTCCATCGCATAGGGAATGATGTAGGTGTTGAAGAAAGCAGCGAGGTGGCAGATTCCGTTGTGGGCGGCGAGACCGTTGGCGCGTAGGGAGTAAGATAGGACTTCGATAGGATACAAATACGATAAGGGGGTCCAGACGAGGGAGTAGCAGCCGTAGAAGAGGAAGATGAGAACGATCTGCCCGGCTGAGCCGCCTGCTGTGGGGGTGGTGACGGCGACGGCGGTTAAGAGGATGGCCATTCCGACGGTGGAGTATACTGCAGATGGTCAGTTTGTGCTGCTGTGGGGTATGGGGTGGGTCTGGCGCACGAAATGATGGACGTCGGCCAAATCGGTCCAGATAGAAGCTGCCAAAGATGGCGCAAGCGAGGTTGTAGATGCTTAGACCGATGTTGATGGCTAGCTGGGTTTGCACGTTGGTGATGCCGGCACTGGTTAGCACATTGCCAAAATAGTAGGTGATGATGTTGTTGCCTGATATTTGGCAGAAGACTGGACATAATTGTTAGTTGAAAGTGGCATAATGGGGCTGGAAACTTACCCGCAACAAGGATTACAATCAGAAATCTTCTCCGATTCGCTGCGGTGGACACAAGTGCCTTGAACTCGGTCTTCTGAACGGATCTCTCATATCGAAGTGCTTCCTGGATCTCTTCAAACTCAAGGTTGACATCTGGGGAGGAGGCATCACCCGCTGCATGATACTTCACCAGAATATTGCGAGCCTCCTCATACCGGTCCTGATAGACCAGCCATCTGGGACTCTCTGGTAGAAACGGCAATGGAAGAATGCACAAAAGGGAGGGCAGAAATTGCAGGAGTGATGGACATCTCCAGCTCCAGGTCGTGTCCAGATACTGTGTTCCGTATGTAATCGCCGCGGCCATGACACTCCCGACGTACCAGGCGGCACCGCAGATGCTGGTCAGCATGACACGGTGTCGCGGGTGGGCGGTTTCGGAAATATAGGCCGGGGCGGCAGTGGCGCCAGTTGTGATGGACATGCCGACAATAAGTCGACCGATGCAGAACATGGCCTCGTGGACTGCGGCTGCTTGGATGGCGGCCCCGGCCATGGCCAGAAGCGAGGTTAGGGCAACTCCCCATTTTCGTCCCCATCGATCGGACCACCAGCCGGCAAAGGCCATAGCCACCACACTGCCGAGAAAGACAACAGCGACATTGAGTGATGTCGTGGCAGTAGTTAAATGGAAATAGTTGGTGTACGAAGGGAGAATTTGAAGGCCATTCTGTGAAAGATTAGCTTGGTCATCTCATCTGATACACTATGGTTACCATCATAGACGCGTCATATCCTTGTGTTGCGGACGTGAACGTCGCGAGAAATGACAGCAGAAAGCAGAGCAGCTTTCCATCTTTGTCCATCTTGTCAGTCCTTCGTTTCAGTATTTTGCGTGGGATATAGAATCTGCTGTTTACCGTACTGTTTCTCTGATTAGCTGTTATTGTATGCGTTCACTTAAATACAAGCGCCAAGAAGGCTTCGCAAAGACGAGTCGCTCGGCTTGACGGTGTTAAGATAGGAAGGTAAGCTATGACTGGCCTACAGAGACAAAACCACATGCGAACTAGGCAGAAACCCGAAAAGAATAAATGAAGATGGCTTATCGAAGTGGACCGGAGTACCCCATTCGGGAAGGCGATCCTGTCGGCATGCTCCGGCTGGTGAGGGAGAGGGCTTGATTGGCCATGTTTGATGCTGACAGGCACTATAGACTCGGGTCCGGACCCTGGCTGGTAGTGCATGCATCCTGCCATCCCCATATTTATCGGGCAATTCCCCGCGATAAGGTCGGCCGGGGAGATACCACGGCATATCACTATCCATAAACAAGGTACAAGAAACCTGCTTCAACGCCCGTCAAGCTACCCGAGCCGCTGTCCCAACAATCCTTATCGACGTTGCCGCGCCAAGCCCTACATCCAGTTCTGGCCGTCCCCATCCTCATGGCTACCTCAACAGACATCAACGATCTTCTCACCCAGCTCACTTTTGAGGAGAAAGTCGCCCTTGTCTCCGGCGCGGACGGCTGGCAAACACAAGAGATCCCACGGTTAGGAATTGGATCCTTGAAGGTGATTCCTCACCTATACACCCATATATTTCTCTAGCTAACCAACACATACAGACCACCGATGGCCCAGCTGGTGTACGCGGAAAACTATCCGTCGGAGGCTCGCAGGCCGTCTTCCTCCCCGCCCCAGCTGCTCAAGCCGCCACCTGGTCCCGAGACGATGTACGAGCAATCGGCCACGTCCTGTCTCGGGAGATGGAGACCAAGGCTGCCCAAGTCCTGCTCGCCCCGACAGTATGATGCGTGCGCAACCCGCTCGGAGGGCGAAATTTCGAGTCATTCTCCGAAGACCCCTTTCTCAGTGGCTCACTTGCGATAGAGTATGTAGCCGGTGTTCAGGAGAAAGGGAATGCCGTAGCTACAGCAAAACACTTGTATGCATCCGACCACTATCTTCAAACCTCCAAACTGACCACAGTCGATAGCGTCGCCAACGAGCAAGAACACGCGCGATTCACCATCAACGCCATTGTCGACGAAAAAGCCCTAAGAGAAATATACCTCCGCCCGTTCGCGATGATGATCAAGGGCCCCGTGCCCCCAGGATGTCTCATGACATCCTACAACGCAGTAAACGGACTCCACACCGACATGAACCCCCACCTCATCAACGACATCCTCCGAGACGAGTGGAAGTACGACGGCCTCGTAATGAGCGACTGGGGCGGCACCAACTCCACTGCTGAGAGTCTGCTTGCCGGCTGCGATCTCGAAATGCCCGGGCCCTCCGATCGAAGGGGTCAGAAACTTCTAAACGCCATCGCAACTGACAAAACCGGTGCCCTAACCCCAGCCCTCAACAGATCCTGCCACCGCATCCTCTCCCTCCTCCAACGAACAAACCTCCTCGGCCTCTCCCCCTCCGCAGCAACAGCCACGCGCACCACCCCCGAAACATCCCACACATCCCCCACGGACATCCAAACCGTACGCAACGTCGTCGCCAACAGCACAGTCCTCCTGAAAAACACCAATAACACCCTCCCCCTCCTCCCCCACAAACTCCACAACAAAAAAGTCGCCTTCATCGGCCCCAACGCCCAGATCGGCGCCGCAGGGGGCGGCGGCTCCGCGAGCATGAACCCACAATACCAAAGCCAACCCATGGAAGCATTCAAGCAGCGCGCCCCAGAACTCGGGATACACGTAGACGTGGAATTCTCCATCGGCGCATATAACCACAAATGGCTACCCCTGGTAACTCCAGACCAATGGACCACGCTAAAACTCGACTTCTTTGACGCCCCAGACTGCCAAGGCACCCTCATCGAAACCCAGTACCGAACGGACTCCCTCATGGACCTCTTCGACACAGCCCCGCTAGCCCTACAGGGCACCACAAAACCCTACTCCTTCCGAATGACCTCCACCCTAGCCCCCCACACCACAGGCACCCACTCCTTCGGACTCACCAGCATCGGCCACTCCCGTCTCTTCGTCGACGGATCCCTCCTCATCGATAACTCCAACTGGACCGTTCACGGCGAATCCTTCTACTCCTTCGGTAGCGCCGAGGCGCGTCAGTCCCTACACATGACCGCCAACCAACCCTGCGAGATTATCCTCGAAGCTTCATCCAAACCACCCCCCTCCCCCTCCTCCTCCTCAGAACCAGAAGTCCAAAACCCCTTCTCCACCCAACCCTCCACCCGCCTAGGCTTCCTCCCCCACCCCCCCACCAACCCCCTCTCCGCCGCCCTGACCCTCGCGCAAAAAAGCGACTTCGTGATCCTCATCCTCGGCCTCACCTCCGAATGGGAAAGCGAGGGCTTTGACCGCACAACCCTCTCCCTCCCCGGCTCCCAGAACGAACTGGTAACTACCCTCCTGAGCGGACTCCCCGACCCCGCAAACTTAATAATAGTAAACCAATCCGGTTCACCCGTTTCCATGCCCTGGGCCGATGATGTGGGTACGATCCTCCAGGCGTGGTTCGGTGGACAAGAGGCGGGGAATGCGCTCGCGGATGTATTGTTGGGGGTGAGGGGTCCGGGGGGGAAGTTGCCGATGAGCTGGCCGAGGAGGTATGACGATTTGGGGTTTAGGAGGGATGAGGAGGTTTGGCCGGGGGTGAATGGGGTGGTGAGGTATAAGGAGGGGAGTGAGGTCGGGTATAGGTGGTTTTTGCGGAGAAGGGTCGAGCCGTTATGGTGGTTTGGGTTTGGGTTGGGGGTGGAGATGAGGGATGGGGTGGGGGTTAGGCTGGGTCTGAAAGTGAAGAATGTGGGCGGGTTTGAGGGGATGGAGGTTGTGCAAGTTTATTGTTGGAGGGAGGGACGGGTGGAGGGGAGGGAGTTGGTTGTGTTTGAGAAGACGGGGGTGCTTGGGGTCGGGGAGGAGGTGGTGGTTGAGGTGGAGGTGGGGTTCAGGTATATGGCGCATTGGGGGGGTGGGGGGTGGGTTTTGGAGAGGGGGAGGTATGTGCTGGGGGTTTGTGAGCATGCGGGTGGGAAGGTGATTACGTCGGATGCTGTGGATATTGCTTCGGATTTGAGGTGGGATCCTTGATGTTGAGGCAACTGGTGGAGGGGATTCGGCATCGAGTTCCTGCTTCGTGGGAGAAGCGCCTACATAGTTGGCATCAGTAACTGGGTTAATTAGGCAGACAGAGCTTGATTTGATGTAATTTGATTCGATTTGGTGGATGGGATGCTGGGCATGTTACTCGAGGCTGCTTGTTGGGTCTGAGCCCTAGGCCTACGATGGCTCGTGAATGCGTGTAGCGCCTAAACCCCTGCCCATGCACCGTGTAGGTACCTCCTAGATAGCCTCAACCAACCGCCTCGATATCATGGCTGTAGGCGGCGTTGTGTCCCACACTTTTTGAAAAAAATATTAACGCTGGAATAATTGAAGTGATGAAAGGAACCAGAAAGTAGATACTAAAAGCAATTATTTTGGAGAGCTTATCCAACACAATCATTCTATACACAACAAACAACACTCCCAATACATCACAGTTTATACAAGTCTCCCCACGATCTCCTTAACCGCACCCTCCCACTCCCCTAAAAGCCCTTGAACATCCTCTTCCCTATGCAGAACCGAACTATACAAAACACTCAACGTCATGACCCCATCCTTGGCCCCACAATTGAAATCAAACACCGACGGCCGCACATTAACCGGATCATCCACCGAAGCTTCCACAGCATCCATGGTAACCGGCTCAAACACCCCCGCGCTCTTTCCAGTGTTATAAGCGCCAGAGTAATTGAACATCATGACTGGCGCATCTGCATTCTTGAAATTGGAGACAGAGAAATCCGCTTTCTGGGATGCTTCCCGCCGGGTGGACTTTGTGTGGGCGAGAAGGTCCGCGAGGGTTGTGTTGTCGGTGATGGAGAAGGTCGCGTTGTAGAGGTATGTGAACCAGCCGACAGTGCGGGAGAAGTCGAAGGCCTCGTTTTGGAGTTCGCGACCGTGGGATTCCAGGGTGAGGTCGTAGGTACTGATTTGCTTCCAGCGGTGGAGGGCGAGGGTTAAACCTGCGAGGAGCAGTTCGACGGGTTCGGTCCCGTGGGTTTTGTTCGCGCCCTTGAGGCAGAGTTCTGTGAGCTCGGTGCTGAGGGTTGTTTCGATGGACTTGACTGAGCTATGAGTGTTCAGATGCTTGAGAGCTTTGAAGTTGGATGCGATTAGGGAGTTCTCTTGGACGGTTGGGGCAACTTCGGGGATAGTTGCTTGGGCAGCCCGTTGCCGCTCGCGGACGTGCAGAGACCACTTGCGGAAGGATTCAAACTCAGGCAGGATTGGCACACCGGACAACAGCTGTTCAAGGTCATCGAAAATGATTTGCCACGACACGATGTCGATGGCCAGATGGTGGATTGCGACCAGACAGTACGCGTCAGATGGAGTCTCGATCAGGGTCAAGGCTGAGATGGGACCCTGTTTGATGTCGAGGGAAGACTGAGTCTGGGAAATGATAGCGCTCATATCATCTTCAGATGATATGGAGTGCTTCCTGATTGCACAATCCTGCGAGGCGGTCTTGCTGGGGATGTATATTCTGGGCTGCTCCGGAGTCAGGTTGCACCGGATGCGCAAGGCAGGATGAACATCCATAATGCGCTCCCATGCTTGCGCGATATCAGTAAATGCCGAAGATCCCGACAGCTTGAGTATGTTGCTCTGGTTGTTCCAGCTGGGATTGACCTTCTTCTGATTGACGAACCAATCCATGATAGGGGTTGGGTGAATACTGCCGTAATCTTCCAACTTCTTGTTAGAAGACATGTTAGGATGGGGGCTGTACTTGACATTGGCAGCGAGCTCAGCGACCGTGGGATGGTTGTAGACGTCCTTCACGCTCAGTTTAAAACCTTGTTTCCGGAGAGCCGAGCATAGACGCAAGGCCGAGAGGGAGTTTCCAGACAGCGAAAAGAAGTTGCTGTTGCCATAGACCTCCTGGACCCCGAGAATCTGACACATGGCGCTCGCAATCAAGAACTCGGCTTCTGTCTCGAGTTCAATGTTCTGCAGCTTCTTGCCCTGGGCTTCGATATTGTACGACATCAATGCGGTGTCATCGAGATCCGCCACGAGAGAGGCAGCGCGTTTCCTGTCCGTCTTTCCGTTCGCATTGACGGTGATCAACCACACTGGAATGTACAGAGTTGGCACAGCGTAGGACGGAAGAGTGGAAAGCAGCTTCTCATGCAGCTCTTCAATGAGCGATCCGTAATTGCCTGCATCCAGAGCCCGCATGTCATTCTCATCGGCGGTCGAAGACTGCTTGCCACTGGGTTCGAACAGCAGAGCCAGACTGCTGGTATCATCACGCTCCACCACCATGGAAATGACATTGTGGACTGCGGGATGAGCGATCGCAATATTGGCAATTTCCTCGAGCTCGATTCTTTGACCGCGAATCTTGGTCTGGTTGTCCATGCGACCGAGACAGGTAAATGTCTGGTCGTGGTTTATGAGGGCAAAGTCGCCTATATGCAATATTAGTAACAATCAATCGAAATAAATAAAAAAAGCGTACCAGTGAGATAGATCCTCCCCAGCTGAGCATGATCCACAAATGCTTGATTCTCCTCCGGACGATTGAGATATCCTCTCGAAAGCTGCACCCCCCCGATAGCCAACTGTCCGATTGTCCCAACAGGGCACAACGCCAACTTCGCATTCAGAACATAAGCCGTGCATCCCGACAAGGGCTTTCCGATATTTCCAGGCTCCGATTGGCTGTGGATGACACCTGTAAGACCCCAGATACAAGTCTCCGTGGGCCCGTAGGCATTGACGAGGGTTGCTTTGTCCGCCCATAGATCACGGACCTTGGCACTCATTGACTCTCCACCGATGAGAAGGACCTTCAGAGTTGGTGCCTCCTCCGGAGTGAGCAGACTGATGATGGTGGGAGTTGCCGCAACATGGGTGATGTTCATGCGAGAGAAGATCGAGTTGAAGTTGGCCATCAGGAAGTCTCTGCGACCGAGACATAATGTCGCGCCAATCGTCAGGGAAGCAAAGATGTCCATGATGGAGACATCAAAGGTCCATGGAACAAACTGAAGGAATCGGCTGTCTTGGTTTGCGCGGTAGATCGATCGGGAAGCAAGTGTGGTGTTGAGTAGGGATAGATGCTCGATTTGAACACCCTTGGGCTTTCCAGTGGTACCACTGGTGTACAAAATGTAGGCCAGCTCATTCGGTTGGGTCTCGAGCTGTGCGAATGCTGGTGCCTCGGAAGTGGGCACTCTCACTGGAAGCTGGTGACCCTGGAAACGGCGACCGGTTATCTCATCGAGCTCTCTCAGAACCCGGCCGTACTTGTCGTCCAGCGCCTCACTAGTCAAGATAACTTGAGGCTCGCAATCCTCCACAATTGCGGCGAGTCGGGATACAGGGAGAGTGACCTCCAGCGGAACCCAAGCCATACCGCAATTCAGAACTGCCAGGATGGAGGCAATGCGGTCAATTCCGGCGTCCATGAAGATGCCAACCTTGCCCTCACTGGCGTTCCTGAATGGAAGCAACGCCGCAGAGATGTGCTCGACCTTGTTCCAAAGCTCGCGATAAGTGACGGTTTCCGTTCCTTCAAAGTCACAGGCGATATTGTCAGGAAACTGGATGGCTTGCTCGTGGACCATCTGATGGACAAGCTGCACCTGGTCCTGTTTGTCGATAACAGTGGACTGCTGCTGTGCCGTCATAATCTCAGTTTCGGAAGGGGTAAGGATGTCCAGTTGATCAATCATAGTACTGGCCAGGGACTTGCCAACTGCCTGGACGACAGACTGGAAGTGTCCACAAAGAGCCTCAATTGACTTGCCCTTAATCTTGCTGGTATCGTATTCGACACTCAGACTCAAATTGCATTGACCATCCTGCTCGTGAAGGGTCACAGAAAAGCTGACCGGGAACTTAGCTTGTCCTGTCGTTTCACTCTCAGTCTCACGGAGCAAATGATGGGCATCCACAAGCCCGTCAAACACGTCCTTCGAGGCCTCGTGGTAGATGAACATGAGCGGCAAATCATCGGTGGCGACATTGGCGGCATCGAGGATTTGATCGTAAGGCAGATAAGACTTCTGCAAAGCCCGGAACAAGTTCCGAGACATAGCGGAGAAGAACGGGCCAACTTCATTCTCGCCAGACATCTGGGCGCGGACGGGAATAGTATTGATGAAACATCCATACATCCCCGTCGCACCGGCTCTTTGCGAAACAGGAATCGTCACGGTCGCATCCGCCACATTCCAGACACGACGAAGAAGTATCATGTACAGAGTGAGGAAGGCAGAAAAATTGGTGATACCCTGGCTGCGGATCCAGTCAAGACCTTCTCTGGGTAGGGTGAAGTCATAGTGGTGCATCGCACGATGGGGCTTCCCAGATCCAGCATGGAACTGCGGAACGGTGATGGGGCTTGAGTTGGAGAGATATTCGCTCCAAAATTTCCTCGACTCGGCTTGAACCTCAGAATTCGCCAGTAACTTCTGCTCTTGCTCAGCGAAGTCCGCGTATTGGGGTCCTTCGTTGATCTCCGAAATGCTTTGTGAACCCTCACTTGCACGGCGTGCAACCTCGTGGGCGAAAAGCCGAATGGACTGTTCGTCGATGATGATGTGGTGGAAGTTGAGATACAGGAAGTTAGAGCCGTTGGGCAGGAGGAAGAGCATCACTCGGGCCAATGGTCCAGTTGCTAGATCGAACACCGTCGCTGCGTCGTCGATGCACATCTCCCGCATCTTCTGCAGTGCGGCGCCCTCATCCATCGATGTCAGATCGCATCTTTGAATTTTAATTTGGCAGGTAGGATGGAGTTGCTGCTGCAATGAGTCGCCTGAAACGAACGTCGTCCGGAAAATGGCATGCTCGCTGAGGATTGACTCTAGGGAAGTTTCAACGGCATATGGGGCCAGTCCCCGAAGCCGGTAAAACGACGGCACATTGTACGTGGCATCGCCCAAAAGCGCCTGAGCCCAGGAGAATCGGGCCTGGACGGAACTGGCAGGCACAAGTGCGCTCGGCTCATTGGCATACTTCGAGACGGATGGTAGATCCAGTTGAACCGGGGGCTGCTGATCGAGCTGGTCCGATTCAATGCCAGACGCTAGGGCTTCCAGGATCGGGACCTCCGCAACATGACGCAAAGTGAGTTTGCAGCGAGGCAACTGTTTGCGGATCTCAGAAATAAACCTCATCACCAAGAACGAGTCCATGCCGAGCTCGAACACATTGCGATCCATGCCGACCGCGCGGAGTCCGAGGGTTTGGCAGCACGCATCGTGGAGCGCCTGTTCGACTGCTGAGGCCGGGGGTCTGCCCGACTCGTCCTCGGAACTTTCCTGATGCGTGATGAGGGATCTCAGAAGTCGGTGGTCGGCCTTACCACTTTGTCGGAGCGGGACCTTGTTGACCTGGATCCAGATGGACGGGATCATAGCAGAGGAGGCCTTAATCTTCATCGATTCCCTAAGATCCTTCAACTTGCTGTGCTCATTCGGATTGAGAGTTTCTGCAATGAGCTCCGTGGCTTTCTCGGGCTCATCCGCCCAGACGATGAAGGCCACCAGCTTCTCCTTGTCTTTCATGACCAGAGCGCGACGAACGAGCTCACTCTCTTCGATCATCGAGTTGATTCCGCTGAGCTCAAGGCGTTGACCACGAATTTTGACCTGGTCATCACCGCGACCACAGTGGATAATATGGCCCTCGGAGTCATAGTAGGCAACGTCGCCGGAGTTCCAGAGCCTGCCGTATTTGGGGTGGTTGATGAAGACCCGTGCCGTGAGCTCCGGCTTGTTAAGGTATTCCTTGAACAGCTGAGAGCCGCCCAGCCAGATTGTACCGATGACATGTCTGGGACAGAGCTTGCCAAAGGCGTCGAAGACAAGGGCCACAACCGAGGCAAACGGGTGTCCGATCGAACGGATGTTGCTGGTCGGGCTAACGGGACCAAAGTATCTGCATGTCGTTAGGACAGCCCTACTAAATATCATGGGGGTGGTGACTTACGATCCAACGGTGTTCTCAGCCGGGCCACAGGCATTGATCAGCGTCGTGGATGACTTGGTCCAGTCGGCGCGGACCTTCTCGTTCTGCGGCTCACCCGCCGTGACCAGGACTCGGAACGAGCCAACAAAGGGCTCCAACAGGGAAATCACGGTCGGAGTCAGATCCGCAGCGGTCGGACGGAGGGCACGGAAGACGTTCTGCAGGTCCGACAGCAGGAGCTCTCTGGGGGCCGTGCACAGAGTACCCCCCTCAACGAAAGTGTGGAAGAGATCCTCCATACTGGCATCGAACACCGGACTGGCGAACTGGAAGGTCCGATCGGCAGGGGTTCCTTGGAACAGATGTGCGGCTGCCTCACGGAAATATGTCACTGCCGAAGAGTGCGGGATCATGACACCTTTGGGGGCGCCCGTGGTGCCCGAGGTCCAGAGAATGTATGAAATGGTGTCCGGGGTGGCTTCGCAGAGCACCGGAGCAGTGACTTGGACGGACAAGTCGATACTATGGATCTGCAGGGTCGGGCAAGACAGCTCCTCGGGAGTCTCAATGTCCGCGATCACCACCTTGGCGGAACACTCGTTGACGATGCCAATCACTCTGTCCGCGGGCCAGGTTCCATCTTGGGCCATGGGTGTGAATGTGGCACCGGTTTTCAGTACAGCCAACACAGCGATCACATAGAAGGTGCCCTGATCCACGAAGATAGGCACGATGTCATTGACACGTACATCATACGCAGTTTGCAGGTGGCTGGCAAGGGCAGTAGCCTAGATGACTGTTAGTCAGGTTTAGTAGCAGACACTGGCCGATCTTACCTTTTCATCCAGCTCCTTATACGTTGTCAGAGTGTGCTGCTGACCATCCCAGTGGTCAATGGCAGTCGCCTGAGGCTGCTTGACCGCAGTCTGCTCGAAGAGTTGATGCAGCAAAGCATCCCGACAAGGAGGCTTGACTGTCTTGAAGTTGGCAAATGTCTCCATCATTGTCCGCTGTTCGGGAGTCGATAGGTCGATATCCTTCAAGGGGGTGTCACAAATGGAAAAGGCCGTGCGCAGGAGCTGGGCATAGCCCATTGCAATCTCATCCATATAGGAGGCTTCGAACTTGGAGCGGTCATATTGGAGATCCAAGACAATACCCTCACTGCTGGAGGTGAGTGTCAACTGCAGGTCGAATGCGACCGGGCGAGCATTGAAACTCTCCCTGGTCAAGTTCTTCACTTCGTTCGAAATGGAGGGGGCATTCTGCTCCTGGGCAACAAAAATGACAGAGTGATCGCTCACTGTGCTCTTCAGCCGAGCAAGGACATCTTCAAATGGCACAATCACAGAATCCATCGCAAACCCGACCGAGGCAGCGGTTCTTTCGATGAATTGCCGGAGGGTTTTCTCGCCTTCCCGACTCGAAGGGATGAGCGCGGTGTTGACCAGGTTCCCAAAGACGTCGCTGCTCGATGGCAATGCTCCTCGCATTGACACCGGCACTAATACACCCAGTTCCTGGGTGGAGGTGTATCTATGACACAGGTTAGCCATTTCCTTGCTGCGGGTTGAATAGCCTTACCGGTGGAGCAGCAGCTGGAACAGGCCCAGGAGGGCAGAGAACCAGGAAATACCATCGGCCAAACAAGTCTTCTTGAACTGGTCGAAATATTCCGCAGCGACAAAATGGATAATATTGCCGGCCTCACGCGAAGTTATGCCAGCTGCAGCTGTGGGCCAATTAGTGGTGTCGAACGGAGGCACATCGTCCAGTTGTCTAAGTAGGTTGGCCATGCACGTCTCATAGAGCTGACTCTTAGGTCCGTGCTGTTCAGCCACTGCAGCGTACTGCAGCGATGATCCA
Source organism: Aspergillus ellipticus CBS 707.79 (assembly GCA_003184645.1). Taxonomy (NCBI): domain Eukaryota; kingdom Fungi; phylum Ascomycota; class Eurotiomycetes; order Eurotiales; family Aspergillaceae; genus Aspergillus; species Aspergillus ellipticus. The sequence continues at coordinate 48,031 of KZ825969.1, read as the reverse complement.
TATTTGAATTGAAGAGATGGATCCGCGTAGACTCGTAAAATGCAGGAGAGCATTTGCTGGGTGGTCCATTCATCCACGAGAATGTGATGGATGTTGTAAAACAGGGCAACATTCCCAGAGCCACGGTCAAAGACAGCGAAGTGAGCCATTGGCCCCTCCTCCAGGTCGAAGATGCGCTGTGAGTACTTATGACTCGCCTCTTGAATTTCATTCAGACCCTGCATAGATACCAGGTCCACAGGAACCGTTGCCTCTGACTTGAGGGTCTGAACGAGATGGTTGTTCTGGCTGTCCCAGGTAAATTTGAGCTTGAATTCATCCGTGCTGTCCACAAAACGGTGAATGGCCTCCACAAGTCGAGTCGCGGAAATTCCCTTCAAAGTCAGTAGACTGCACACATTGTACGTTTCGTCTCCTAGTCTTTGCTGCGCCAGCCACATCCGACGCTGGGTGCTCAGTGCCTCGGCCTGATCTTCAAGCTGGAGAGCCTTATTGTCCGCTGGAAGAATGATCGGACTTGCCGAGTCAAGGCGAGATGCCAAACGACGCGCAGTCCCAGCTGAGTTGAGATCCGAAAAGGACAGTGCCCGCTGATACTGATGCGACACGATCGCACGCAGCTCCATCAGAAGCAGGGATGTGAGACCGAGAGATGGGAAAGCCGTCTCCGGGTTGACGACTTGGGTGCCGACAAGGTCGCTGGCCACCTTGAGAATGTATGCTTCGGTTTCAGTCAGTGGCTCTTGAAAAGCAGAAACGGAATCCTTAGCCAATTGCTCGCTCATTCCCAATTCCACCAACTCGGCCAACCGACGGCGGTCGACCTTCTTGCTGGCATTGAGAGGCACGGCACACTGGAAGAAGTGGGAGGGGATGAGCTGAGCTGGCAATCTGGCCTCGCAAAAGGACCTCCATTCATCGTTCTTCATCGTTTCCGTCGCCTCTCTTGCTTGCGCAACGGCAACCAACTGGTTCTGCCAAACAGCAACCCCAGCAACCACCACTCCCGGCGCACTGGCCAAAACATTCTCCACCTCTTGCACCTCAATTCTCTGTCCGGAAATCTTGACCTGACTGTCCTTGCGACCGAGAATCTGGATGTTCATTCCGGCGGTATATTGTCCAAGATCACCGGTGCGATACAGGTGGAGGCCGTCATCCAAGGAAGTCATAGTTGCAGTTGCCTGGGTTGTGAGGTCGGGCTCGCCGATGTAGCCGTTGAAGAGCTGCTTTCCGGAAATACAAATCTCTCCAATCTGCCCCACTCGCGGCACAAGGCCATGCTGATCAAGGAGAACCATGAAGTTCCCAGAAATGACATTCTGGATGGTAGACTGGTCGGTGGTATCTGTCACTGGCGTGGCAGACACCTGTACGGCACATTCCGTAGGACCGTATCCATCGAAGAGTCGAAGCCGAGGAGCCCATGTCTCACGAAGGCTAGTGGGAAGTTTCTCACCACCGGAAATCAGTGTTTGGAGTGTTATACAGTGCTCGGGATCCAGGAATCTGATCATGCTGGGAGTCAGATGCAACGAAGTAATGGACTCGCGACGGACGACCTCGTTGAGATCAGTCATGAGTTCCTCTTCTGACGCAAAGCAAAGTGTGGCACCCGTGGATAGACACCCGTAGATGTCGAGCACGGAAGCGTCAAAGATGTAGTTTGCGAAAAGTAACATCCGAGTGTCAACAGATGTACCATAAATGCGAGCGGTTTCTTGCACTGCGTTGGAGACTGCACCGTGGGACAAGATACATCCCTTTGGCTCTCCAGTGGTTCCAGAAGTAAACAAAACATAGCATCTGTCACTTGAAGCAGGAGATGGAAGGGCATCTGTCGTGTGTGTATCTTGGTTTTCTTGCAGGAGATCTTCAAGGACGTTGACTTTGAAGCCACTGTCTTGTAGAGAGTCTATTTTTTCGGATGCCATGGTGTCCTTCCCAATCACAACCGTCCGACCCTGCACCTTTGAGATCATATTCTTCAACCGAAGGGAAGGCGCCTTGGGGTCCAGCGGGCAGTATGCAGCACCAGCCTTCAAAACACCCAGCATGGCAACAATCATGCTGGGGGATCGTGAGAATACAATCGGCACTACGTCACCGGGACGAACATTCTCCCTGATCAGACGGTATGCCAGTCGATCCGACTGCTCGTCCAGCTCTTTGAATGTCAAGGCCTGCTCTGTGGAGTAAAGAGCGGTCTTTTGTTCATGCTTGGCAACGTTCTGTTTGAAGAGGCTGACCAGTGTCGCCTCCGAAGGCGTTTCCCGAACAACTTCATTGTGGGCATTGTATATCTTCTTGACATGTTCAAACTCGCGGTAGTTGGTCGCGACGCTGAGCTTATCAAGGCTTTGGTCGCCCTGTTGCTGAACGACTTCGGAGAGGAGTGAGGCGAATTGGTTAATCCAGGAATCCGCCTCACCTGCTGACAAAAGGCTGTCGGTCCATTTGAACACGATCTGGGTTCCCTTGGGGGTATGTTCCACAACGATGGTGAAGGGGAACTCCGAGAACTCGCGTCCATCGATCTCCGACAAAAGAAGGTTCTCATCAAACTGGTAGTTATTGTGGATATCGAAGTTCTCATACACAAGAACCGTGTCAAACAGGCTCTGTGAGGCTTGAGCCTTGGAGAATATCTGCGACAGAGCGACATGCTCGTTGGGGATGGCGGATGCGAAATCTTCGGCCAGATGCGCGAGAAGCGAGTTCAAGGTCGTGCCATCGTCCATCTTCACGCGAACTGGGAGGGTGTTGATGAACAAGCCGACCATCTCAGTAATTCCATCCACGGCAGCATTTCGTCCACTGGTGGTGATGCCAAAGGCGACATCCTGCCGGCCGGTTGCCCGAGCGAGGAAGATGGCAGTGACGGCCTCCAGAACCGTTGCACTGGTGACCATGTGCGCCTTGGCACAACTTGTGATCTGCCCAGGAGTAATGTTGACGATGATTCTCTTGCTGGCCATCTTTCCTTCGCTGGAAGCCTTCGATTGATCCGAGACACGCGAGCGAACTGTAAACGGTTGGAACCCGTCCAGATACGTCGACCAGTAGTCTAGGGCTGATGATGGGTCCCGCGCGAGATCCTGGGCCAGGAAGGGCGCTGGAGACGGGCGCGCTGGCAGACTTCCGGCGTGATAGGCTTCAGCGAAGTCCTTCCACATGATCCCCAGGGACCATCCATCGTTGATTGCATGGTGGATGGTCAAAACCAGATGATGGGTCTGTTCGGACGATTGGAAGACAGTGAGGCGATGGAAAAGATCGCCAAACCTGAACCCCCGCTGTCGGTCGGCTTCGAGGTACTCTTCGAATTGACCTCCCGAGGGAAGGTCCATGACGAAGGGTTGGAAATTGCCATAGTCTCCAGACGGCTTCACCACCATGGCAAAGTACTCAACTGCATTCGCCCGATAGACAGGAATGAAGGTGGTCCGCAAGCTGGGATGAGCTTCCTGCACCAGCCTCCAGGCATTTTGGAGCCTTGCAACATCCAAAGGACCGGAGAGGGTAAGCATGACCTGCACAATGTACCGACCGCGCTCAGATGCGGATTGAAGAAGCATTGCCTTTTGCATATCTCGAACTGGCCAGATGCTTTCCGCGCCGGTCTCCTTCCAGACGGTGTCTGCTGCCGCTTCTTCGATGTCCTGTTTGAGTTGGTCGAAGTGAGGCCGAGAGGAAAGTAGACTGTACCCAGTAAATGTAGTGTCCGTGGAGACACTTACTGAGTCTTCTGATTCCTCTTGCAGTGGCTCAATGGCTTTCAACAGTGCTGACAGCGAAGGGGTGCGGTAGAGCTGGCCAACGGTGCATCCCACAATCCCCTTTCCTCTTGCCCGCGAGCAAAACCGGATGGCAGAAATACTATCGCCACCAGAGTGGAAGAAAGATTCATCGAGGGCAACTTTACTATCGGATAGCCCCAGGGTCTGCTGCCAGCAGTCCCGAAGTGGCTTGCCAATGGCATGAGAGTCGAAGGTTTGCAACGCAAGCTGCCACCTCTCATCGCTAGTGTCGGTAGAGACTGTGAGTGTTGCGTAAGATCGAAGGGCTTCTGGGTCAGAAACCGAAAGCTCCTCGAACCACTTCTGGAGACGTTTCCGGTCTGCCTTCCCTGTGTTTCCCTGAGGAATCCACGAAATTGGGATCCAATACTTGGGGACCATGACATCGTGTAAGTCGCCTTCGAGCTGAGTCCGCAGACCACGTAGGACTGTAGTAGTTTCTGGGGCAAGTGACGAGACCCAATGTGTTGACTTGATTGCATCAGCCCACGACGGGTGATGAACAAAGGCCACAAGTGCCTTTTCACCCGGGCTTGCAATGAGGGCAATGCTTTTACCCCCCGGTGCGAGTGCTGCATCGGCAGTAACCTCCACGTCACTGAGATCGAATCGAATTCCGTGCAGCTTGACTTGGTCATCTTCGCGGCCGATGAGATGCACATTTCCTTCCAGATCATAGTAAGCCAAATCACCGCTGTTGTAGATGCGGCCCACGCGGGGGTCCTCGGAGAATTTGGCGTTGGCCGATTGAGGTGCCAGGTAGCCAGTGCTCAGCTGGCCCAGTCGGCCATCTTGATACGATCCGATGTGCAAGTACCCGACGGCCCCGGGAAGGACTGGTTGCTTGTCGGAATCGAGGATCATGGAGCGCACGGCGGGTGTTTTTCGTCCGATGTTCCGCATCATTCCCACCGGATCATCGGTAGATTGGAAGTGGTGGATGAAGCCAATGATGGTGCATTCTGCCGGACAGTAGATGTTGTAAACGTCCACTTTATCCATCCACATGCAAGTCACCTCACGCGATGGCGGTTCTCCTCCGAGGGAAAGAGACCGCAAAGAGGACAGACTACCGGGTCCGGATAGGGTTGCTACCACACTGGGAGTGGCCTCCATATGAGTAACCCGCAGTGCACTAATCGTTTCCTCGAGATTGGTCACAAAGCTCTCGGCAGGTGCAATGCAGAGTGTTCCTCCAGAAAGGAGAGGGCTCAGCATGCTGGAGATGCACACGTCAAAGACCACGTTGGTCAAAAGTGGCATGCGTGTGCCAGGTCCATGGTGGAAATAGTCGATGAGACCCATCAGGGAAGCTGTTGCAGAGCTATGCGGGATCGAGAAGCATTTGGGATTTCCGGTCGATCCGGACGTGAAGCAAAGCCAGGCTCCCGCTGAAGCTGGGATTGCCGACCGAACAGGGGTTTGTTTCTCACTGCTCCAGGTCGCTTCCTCATAAGGCAGCACCGACACACCTTCTGGGATGTTGATCTCCTTGATTGCGGCATGGCTTTTTAGGTCTGTGATGACAAGACGTGCATTGCTCACTCGGACCTTGCTTTCGTTCAAGATAGCCTTGTGTGTTGGATCCACCATCAGGAAGGTCGCGCCGGCCAGCAGGATGGCGAAAACGGAGATCACCAGCTGGCAGGACTTGTCCATGGCCACCATGACCACCTTTCCGGCAACATCCTGAGTACGGGTTATGTATTGGGCAAGTGTTGTCGAGCGAGCATACAACTCTTCATAGGTAAGGCGTTCCCCCGAGATGGTCTCAATTGCCAACTCCTTGGGATGTGTATCAACAATGTTTTGGAAGAGGTCCACCAAGGTGAGTCCATCGCCGTCAATCCAGGCACTTTTGATTTGTTCCGGAATTTTGGAAGCAACACTCCACGTATCGAGTCTTTGCGCATCCTCTGACGAGATGAGATTCATCTGGTTCAGAGGCGCCTCGAGACCCGCCTTGACAACACCTTGAAGGAGAGAAGCGAATCCCCGACCCAAGGTCTCGACAAACGATGCGCGGAAGGCGTCGAACCGATGTTGAAGAATCAAACGCGGGGGGCTGTAGTTGGGATCAATATGGACGATGAGAGGGAAGTCGGCACCCTTGGTCGGCAGCTGGATATATTCCGCTGTTTCGAGGAATGCATCGCGGTCGGATCCTGCTCCACCGGTCGATCGCTGGTCATGAAGAACAAACATCACATTCAACTGCAGGCTAGAGCGACCAGACGGCCTCTTCGCTGCCAGATTGGTGACCACGTCCTCGTATGGCACGGAGTGCGACATGCAGGACAAGAACGTGTCCTGTGTCCGAGCCAGTAAAGCCTTGAACGAGTCCGTCTTCTCCACGACCGACGGAATCAGGATAGTATTCAAGCAGAATCCGACGACATCGAAGAACTTTGCATTCACGCTGCGCTCCGTCGCAGGGACTGCCAACAAGAATTCGTTCTTGCGACTCACGCGGGCCATGAGTGCCTGGAACAGAGCCAGCCAGCCCACGAAAGCAGTGGAGTCAGCACAGATGTTCTGCTCGAAAGAATTGAACACGACAGGGTCGAGTTCCTGCATGATCAATTGACTCTTATCCCGAGTGGCCTCGGGCAAGGGGAGTTGTGGAGGCAAGGGCCCTAGATCCTCCGCGCGCAGTGAAGCCATCTCGTCCCCAATGCGATCAACCCACCAGTTCATGTGGTTCTGATATTGCGTGTCGGCTGTTGTCGATCGCTGCCAATTGGCAAACTCCGTATACTGGATATCTGGTCGGCGCGTGGTACTGGCTAGAGAAGAATAACACTCCTCGATTTGTTTGGCGCAGACGTGGAACGACCGTTCGTCCATGGAAATGTGGTGAATGTTGAAGTGGACGACCCACTGCTGAGACCCCAATTCGTAAACAGTTGCGCGAACGGGCGAATCCCTGCCCAGATCGAACAGAATTTCCGCGTCTACTGCGATGCGATCCATCGCAATGACAAAAGTGCTTCGATTCTTCTCCATCGCTAGCGACTGAAGATGTTTGTAGCCAACCACCTCCCACTTCGGGGGCAGTTCGGCAATCGGCCACACTTTCTGTCTCACCAGGGCATCGGTTGCCGAAGTACTCTCTGTTTCCACATCATGATAAGTGGAGTGAAGCACTTCATGTTGAGCACAGACATTCAAGACAGCGTCGTGTAGGCGCTCAACGTTCAGATCCATTGACGGAAGTCGCAAAGTGAAGTTGCAGTTGTAGGCACTGTTCGCAAGGAGTTTGTCTGCTGCGAAGATGCGATCCTGAGAAGGAGATGTGGTCACTTCATACACTGAGCTGGGAGCTTCTTCATTGGGCACATGGTAAGATGATGCGGATTTCTCTCCTCCGGTCTGCAGCCGCTGCTCATCGACCATCTTTGCAACTTGCTGCACGGTCGGACTTTGGAGAACCTCGCGCAAAGACAGAGACACTCCTAGCTCCAGATGAAGACACTTCAACACCGCCATAGTATCGAGCGAGGACATGCCCAAGGATAGCAAGTTGTGACGGGCCGATCGAACCGGGCGGTTCAGCTGCTCACTGACAATCCTGGCCACCGTCTGCTCCGTGGCAGTTGTCTCGACACCAGCATCGGCCTCGAGTATGCGACTCGATGCTTGGAGATGAGAGTCCAGTAGAAGGTCCAGTCGCTTTTGATCAATCTTTTCACTCGCGTTTAGGGGGATGGCACTTACCGGGATGATTTCAGGGACCATGTAGGAGGGAAGGGTCGCATGGCAGACGCTCAGCAAACGGTCAACAAACTCCTGCACATTATCGATCAGAGAACAAGTATTCGAAGGACCGCAGAAGGCAGATGATTCCGTCACAAAAGAATGCAGTCGGATCTGTCCTCGGGGATCCTTCCTCCACCGGGTGACGGCTCTTGCGGCAATGGTGGACAGCGCCTGGTCGATTTCAGGCAACTCCACACGCTGTCCATTGATTTTGACCTGAAGGGTGTAAGTAAAACAAAATCACAGAACGCGTTATTCTACCATACCTGCGAGTCGATACGCCCGAACAGCCTTAGGGCACCGTCTTCAGTCAGGGTGCCCACATCTCCCGTACCAAACAATTTGGGGAGGCCAGGTCCTTGTGCGCGAAACTTGGACCGCGTCATGGCCTCGTCTCCGAGGTACCCAAGAAAGACAGTCTTTCCTGTGCAGAAGATCTCTCCAGCTTCTCCGGGAGAAGCAGGCTGTCCATCGTCGCGCAGAACAAAGATCTCCGAGAAGGCGGTGACTTTGCCGATGATGCTCGCGGAGTCTCCCGGCAGCAGCCGTGACCCGACGATCGAGGACGCCTCACAAGGTCCTGCCAGTGACCATAGTTAGACTCGATATTTGCTGCTCGATAAGAGAATATGAACATACCGTAAAGATTGAGCAACACCACGGATGACGCCCAGGTGTCGATGATTTCCTGGGTGATTGCCTCTCCACTGGAGAGCATGTAGCGAATTCCAGGAACATCCGCTGGCCGCAGCATAGCAAGCATACTGGGAGTCAGATGGATCATATTGGCTTCCATCTTGTTGATCCAAAATGCCAACTGTGAGAGCAGGCGATCTTTCGTGACCAAGCACAATGTGGCGGCGTTGAAAAGTCCACAGAATATGTCCAGCATGTGCACGTCAAATGCCGGGCCGGCGAATTGAAGGATTCGAGAACGAGTGGTGGTGTTCTGCTGCTCGCTCAGGTGTCGGATTGGTTCAATGATGTTGCGGTTGGAGAGCTTTACACCCTTGGGCTCTCCCGTACTTCCGGATGTGAAGAGAATAATCGCCAAATCCTCTGGTTGGCGTGTGACAATAGAGTTTAGGCTCTTGGCTCCATCCAGTGTAACAGTCTGGGCAAGAGACTTCTCGACATCAAAATATACCCCATCGATGAGCTGTGGATCGGGGTATCTCTTGAGAAACTCCGCATTGCCCAAAATGACGGGTTTCTCCAGTCGTTTCAGCAATCCCTCCAGTCGAGCTTGAGGGATGTCAGGATCCAGAGGCACATAGACCGCCCCAAGCCACGCAATTGTGACAATGCTAACAATCTGGGCAACCGACCGCGGCAGACACACAACCACTGGTGTGCCGGGTGTTGCGTGGTCACGGAGCACTTGCATGAGTCTCTGGATCTTGACTCGTAATTGCTCGTATGTGATTTGTGTCTGATGCTCCCAGTCAATGACCACGCCATTAGGGTTGGAGTCAAAGGCATCTTTGAGGATAGAGCCCACAGTCTCTTGGGCATTCATGGTGGGTGTTTGAGGAAACATGATGAAGTATAATTGGGGAGATGGTTAAGTCAGGATATAATATGGATCGTGAGAGAGGTGGATGCAGTTTGATCAGCACTTCAGGTAGTAATGGCAGATTTGAGTTGGCCTTGGGTAAAGGAAAGCCGTGACACCTTTAAATATCTCAGTCTTCAATCTTAGTCTAGTCTACAAGGACACTGATCCAGCCCTCCCTCGCCAACAGACATGCCGGTCTCGGATCGAAGTTCTAGCCAACTTGCCAGATTGACAATCGCAAAGAGTCATATCTTCGAGGACTATACTTATCGGCTGTTATCGAACTTCGCCTCACACGTGGAGCATGATTGCGCACATGGTGTCAGATTCCGGAGAAAGTCGTATATCGGCGGAGGTGGGTCAGCCATGCACCAGGGCTGTTGTCTCATCTGCACCTCGATAGCCCTGCCACCCCCGAAGGATTCGTAGATATCAGTCTGCAGGACTAGTGCATGTCGTGCTTCGCTTACTATCTCTTATCATTATCTTCTTCTTTTTTTGATATCTTTTTTTCCGATATCAGGTAGGTGGTACGATCTTGTTGGACCAGCTTCGAGACCTATATCCCCTCGCAGCCCGCTGTTTTCTTCCATATTCTCAATTTTTCACATCACCTTCAAGCCATTTCTCACTATCTATCAATTTATTTTCATTGTTCTTCCCCCCTTATACCATCATCATGCTTTCTTCAAGACTTCCCTCCATTCCCAAGCGACTTGGGTCTCGCTTCATCATGTCCTCCACAACCAATGTCACTCAACCCCCTCCTCCTCTGCCAGTCATCTACGATGAAGCCTATAGCAATTTCAAGCCCGTTCACACCATGATGCCCCAGCGGGAGTCTCAATGGAAGACGACAGATGCTGTTCGTCTCAGCCGGCAAAGCTTCCTGGATGTGCTGCTCGGTGCCACTCCTCTGATTTCAGAGAAGAAGTTCGTTTCCAGCGAAGTGGCCGAACGCTTCGAAGCTGTCTTGACTCAGAGACTCATCCCCTATTCCCACATTGCTGGCCCGGAGGTCCAGAAAGTCGGCCTGGCTCAATTCGAATTCCAAGCCCAGTCTGCAGAGGACTTTGAGCATCGCTCTGACGGTATTCAACCCCATCGTTCGGATATCAAAGTCCAACATGCTAACGCACCTCTCCCTCGCAGAGAAGGCACGCTATTTCAAGGAGGTGCAGAAAGTGTCCAACCTGCACAATGAACTGGCCAGTCAGACTGGACTCAATCTCTGGCAGAAGGTATTCAACGCCGTCTCCTCCCTCCTCCCCGACTACGATGTGATCGTGGCCCAGGAGGGTCCGGGAAAGAAGTACTTCTCCGGTATCTACCGTGCCATCAACGAGTCGACCCCCGTGCACTGCGACTGGTCTCCGTACGACTCCCTGACCGAAGACTGGATCATCAACCGCATCACCCACCAAGCGGTGTTCAACCTCTATCTGACGCCCGTGCACGGGGGCCACACGGTCGTGCACGACCAGCCGTGGACGGAAGAGGCCCTTGAATTCCGCGACCCCAGCTCGTATGGCTATCATGCCGACGTTGTTGCGGGAACTAAACACGCGATTATCCAGCCCGAGGTTGGCGAGCTGTGCATCTTCAACACTCGCAACATGCACCAGGTCTTCCCCGTCACCAAGGGCCCAACTCCCAATCGGCCGCGGCTGGCGTTCAGCAGTTTCATGGGTCGCTTGCCGGCAACCAACCCCCACGAGAAGCCTAAACTGATCTTCTGGTCTTAGCCAGTGCCATAAAAACAATTCCCTTTTCTTAATGTTCCATGATCATTCCTATTGTGTCCAGCCCGTTTCACTATCAAAATACCAAAACCGTATCATTCCCGTTTCAGTATCGCATACCTTCCATACCAGCCGTTAGCGTCCATACCAGAGTGGAGTCCGGTCCGTAACATCAGATCCCCCCAAATTACCTCCATCCCTACAGACTCGTAATTATTTCCCACGATTGTCGATAGTCGATACAGATGGAAGACGGACAATCGCCCGTCGCTTCTCCTGCATATTGGTGATAACGCAAGACCCTTGCGCAATCCGCGCCCGCTCGTTGGTCATCTTCCCTATCACGCCGCTTCTGCAGGAAACGTGGCCTAGGGTTTCCCCGCCAATTCCTCGTATTCGGCCAAAGGACCCGCTGCCAGAGATGTTCTTCTTGTCTTGCGGCGACTTTCTTATCGTCCCTTTCTGCAGCTCTTATCGTTATTTCCGAGCTGGTGGTATCGTACTATCATCTGAACGCGAAACTATTCAAAAATTGGAAAAATAAAAATAAAGGGGGGAATGAAGTCAGTAAGCGGAATTCGATCACTTTAGCCCCGGAATAGTATCGTTGGGTTTCGTCGTGGAGCTGTCGGGATAATTCGGTTGAGACTCGGCGCTCCCGATTTGACACGTATTGTCAGTTTAGGTATCTGTGCATTGATCACGACAGATTCCAGAACATCGGATGAGATCAGGACTGTACTGCTTTCTTTCAACATCGTAGACTCAATTGATGTCCATCTAATATTCCGTTAACCGTAGTGTTCGTTTTCAGCAACACACTATCAATCACGAGGCTACATCCATTTTTGTCCCAACTAACTCCCTCAAAACAACCCCGAACGGTATGTAAAAAATGCAACTATTCTTCTCGTATCCTATCTACAACTTCGTCTGCTTCTCCCCAGATCTCCCATACGTCGTAGACGACCTCTGCAACAAGAACTCTCCCGCCGTCATATCCGCGTAAACCGCATCCTCCCCATCGCTCAACAAATCCGGTAAAACGCCCACACTTGCATCCCGGTTCGGCTTCGTGAAAAACGCCACCGAGTAGCGTCCAGGCAGATACTCAGACTGATTCTGAATATCATTCTGCGAGACATGCACGCGATGACGCGTCGATCTTAACTTCCCGTTCGTCCAGCGCTGGAAGCAATCCCCAATGTTGACAATCATTTCATACCGCTCCGACTCGATCGGGTGGAACTTGCCCACCGAGGCATGGTCCTCGACTTCTAGCCCGCCCACTGAGTCCTGGAAAAGGAGAGTGATCGTGCCGAAGTCGGTGTGCTCGGAGATGCGCGTCTTGGTGCCATCTTGAAGCTGGCGGGCCTCGATGGGTGGGTAGTGCGTGAGGCGCAACTCGTTTTGCTGCTTGTTGTGCAGATGCTCGAATGTGGTGGGGGGAAGTTCGAGGCCGAGGGCTACGGCAGCCAGGATCCGCGATTGACACTGAAAGCCCTCTTCAAAATACGATTCCATGAAATTGCGAAATCCGGGCAGATCTGATTCTGGGAGCCAGATGTTGTCGTAGAGCTCATCGGTGGCGGATCCTTGGTCGAAGCATTCCTGTGTTGCGTCAGTCGTTATCCGGGGTTTCTGCAGTGTGTGCAATAGGGAATACCTTCATATCGACCAGCGGCGGAAGCACCTTGCCACCCTTTTTGCCGAGATTGCCATGGATTGAGGTATTCTCCATTCCCACACCACTGTATCCCCGATTGGGAGTCGGGGTGGGTGGATGGGGTGCTTTCGCTTTCACATCAGCGGGCAAGGCAAAGAACCGCTTGCTCTATTTTTCCTTCAGTTAGCCATATTGGTTTCCTGGTAGAGTAGATTTAAACACAAACCCAGCCAAACAACTCCTCAATCATCTCCGGCGCAATGCCATGGTTGGTGAACTTCAGAAACCCCTGCCGCTCCAGGGCATCCTTGATCGCTCTCCCAGCCTGCTGCTTCTCCTCCAGGGAGCCATTCTGCATGACTCCAATGTCAATAGTTTGGAACTCCATGGCGCCGAGACTTCTTTCAACAAAGATACGGTGTGCAGAATTCAAATGGGCACAAGTTCAACGTCGAGTGTAACATGTAGGTAGAATAGCAAAAGCTTAACGTCACAACGCACTCGGACTCCGACGGTGGTATTATAGCTCCCTTGATTACATTGTCGGAACGTCTCATCAGCAGGCGCAGTCATTCTATTAGCCCTTGTAGACAGCAAATCCTTTCCTGTAAACTTTCACGCCACCGCGCTGACTGCAATGATAGCGATTCTCTATCTTCGGATATGGCATATCCGCCCTGGTCTGCCTAGATCACGATACGAGTCTTCAGCCTAAGATTGCGATTGATATCTCTTGAGTCCCACAATGCTCGCATAACCAGAATCTGATATGATGATATCTCACGATATCGCAGTCAGCATGCAACCACAACTTAGGGCTGCGATGTATTGTTCTGAAACAATACCGTCACAAACCAACCCATCCATCCCTTACCCGAACCAACTCCGCACTACTGCGCATACGCATACAACACCACACCAGTAACCTCACTAAAGCCCAACCTGTCATTTGCCAAGATTAAGCTCGTGGGGGCTAGTTCCCCCAAAATTGGCCCGCGTCTTTAGCCTCACGCAGCTAAGCACCTTCCAGGATGTCCTCGCGAATCCGATACCGGCAGGATTCAGCCGCGATTACCTGCAGAAAGCAATCGAGATGTCAACGCATTGACTAACCGGCTGTACGACTAACTAACAGGGGTTCCGCCGTGAGGCTCCAACACCCTGGCTTCAGGCAGGACTCCGTACTAGGGCAGAATACAGCTAGTCCACCCACTTCTAGTCCCATTTCGCAATCGCACTCGCCATGAGGTTTGGACCTTTCGTGACTTTCGTCCGCGATCTGCTATCTGGCGAATCGAGGCTCCCTCTCTCTTTCCGCCCCCCGTCCCCCGCCCTCGTCGACTCGGGTTTCCCGACTACCACTACGGAGTACTACCTGGCCTGATCTACATACATCTCCTCGTATTTCCCCTCCTCGCGCAGCCATTCCGATAGATAGATAACGGTGCGGGTGAGATAAGCCGCATATCACCATATTCCAACCTTCTATCAGACGCATGTCTCAGTGTGGTGGCACGCGGTTGTAGACTTCACATTCTTTCAGGGGGTGAGTTGGGAGAAGTCCAACAGGGCCAACATGCCAGATGGCGCAGCCGCGATCTAGACCGGTCGGTGCCGGCTAGCCTACTTGGATGCACGGGTAGAGGCGGTCAAGCCTAGTCTCCTGCCACTTTCAGGGTAACCGAGATGGTGGTACGTGGCTCGAGGGCGACTCGAGCATTTGGCTTTGTTCGGTGATATGGTGCGATTTCTGGTTGCTTCTGATGTTATTGGGGCTGAAGCTGAAGGACGTGATGAAGTGGGAATTTGATGTAGAGGCATAGGGAATTATGTGGTAGGCTTACCTAATCTGCATAAACTAACTACGTGCTAGAGGTTTGGGAGGTAAACCACCAAATCATCAGGTCTCTACTAGTAAAGGGTGAATTAAAATATTTGAATTTGACAACAAATTGTGCGAGACAGAAAACAGTTTACGGTGCATATCCGGGATACTATATAGAAAACAGATTTTATTGGGGTTTGTTATGTTGCATTGAGTTGAACAAGAAAAGATATATTTTGTTGCGGGTACTAGTGTACAGAACCAGAACTAGAAGCATCACAACCGCTATTCAAAGCTCAAGTGAACCATAGAAGTTACACAATAGAGTAAACTAGGAATTCACTAAAGGAGGAAATGAATTTGCTCGGTTGTTTTTGTGTGCAGCAAGATTAATTTTTTTCACTGATATATTTGGCCTGTTGCAAATGTGTCTGATATAAAAGTTTACAACAATACTCCCGACGAGCAAGAACCAAATTATTGAGAGAAATAAAATCGTAACATTGGCTATCATCATAAATACAAAACTCCGAACTCCGCATAATAAAGTACTCATGCCTTCTGCTTCACTCCCTGGCCCATAGCGCGATTGGCCGCCAGACTGGCCGTAATAGCCTCCTTGACATGGCGATGCCACTCATTGGCATCGAGAACATTCATCGCCTTCTCGGTACTACCACCCGGCACACAGACATCATTCTTCAGGTTCAACAGGGACATTTCTGGAACTTCCCGGGCAAACGCCCCCGACCCGATGCAAGACTGAGTGACCAGGTCTCTGGCCAGGGATTCAGACAATCCTAAAGACTTTGCTGTCGCGACCATACTGTCCATGAGGTGGTAGAAGTAGGCGGGGGCAGATCTGTTTTACTAATTAGCACTGCCATTGAAAACTGACGAAATATAACGTACCCTGAGATAGCTGCAACGACATTGAGAAGATCCTCGCGTGGAATGGTCACAGCACTGGGCGAGATAGCCTCAAACATCCGACTGATGGTCTCCAGCTGTGTGGGACTAACAAGTGGCGATGGGAAGAGCCCCGTAGCTCCTTGACAGACCATAACCGGGGTATTTGGCATTGAGCGGACAATAGGAGTCCCAGCGGGAAGCCAGTCTTGCAGCTGGGCGATCGTGATCCCCGGACAGAGAGTGATCACGACCGGTGGGACAGCACTCGCTTCAATTTGCGAGTACACATCGGCGCATACAATATGCACATGCTGTGGCTTTGTGACAATGAAGAGGAAGTGGCTTGGGTCGTTTGTGGCATTCCAGATAGAAGGGTCCTTGTTGTCGAGTGTGACTGCGACATCAGGAAACTCTTCCTGTAGACTCTCTGCATGATCTTCCCGCCGAACGGTGAGAGTGATCTTGGATGGGTCTAGGTTCAATGGCGAGGCCAGAAGGCCCGTGGCAATGCCTTTCCCCAAGACACCGCATCCTGCGATCGTCAGACGGGGAGAGGTGTAAAGGCTGGGAGTGACTTTGTGAATCATGATGTGTTAATATAATTGTCAGAATAAACAATAATGTGTGGGATATCTACAGCTGTACATAGGGCTTTTTATCCATCATATAGATACTTGTATACTCCGACTATAAAACACGTGATGGCGATGCTGATGCTGACTTGACACGCGCAAGATATACTTTGCCAAGCGATGATTCGATATCTGGTAACTCAGACGCCACCCGTATCAATAGTGGTGCCATTGCACCCCCCGTAGCAGACAGCCAGGGACCAACCAAGACCCACGGACCGCCCGTTGCGGGAAGAGCCGCCGGCCCTCCGGGGCGAAATTAGGGTTTGAGATTGCGCGACGACGATAGCGCTGGGCTTATCTTTCGGGCTGCTCGATACGAGCCCGGCCCGATATCGGGTCCTTCGCTTAAAGGAGAGATAAATCAAGCACGGGGCAGTGTTGTTTGCTCGTATTGCTTCTCTATTCCACACTGCCATTTCAATACCTGTCTGTTGCAAACCTCCCCAACCACCAAGTGGAGCCGTGTGTCACCGCGTGGTCGACCCGAATACCACCAATAACCATGGGTGCCTCCGCCAACAACAGCCTCCCCGAGCCCTTTCCCGAGGAGACCATCGTCTCCCTTCTCGAAGCCATCGGCCTTGGCCGTCCCGCATTCATCAAGCCCCTGACGGTCACGGCCGCCTTCCACATCATCTACGTGCTCACCTACCCCCGCGACGCCATCGCCCACCGCCTGCGTCCCGACAGCCTCCCCTCCGACCCCTCCAGTGGGGTCGACCTGATCCTGCGCATTTCCGGCGACCACGTCCCCCGTATCAAGACGGAGAACGAGACCGCTATCTTGACCTGGCTGCGCGAAAACACTTCGATCCCGGTCCCAGATGTCGTGGCCTTCGACGTAACCACCGCCAACATCCTCGGCCATGAGTACCAGATCACGAACCGGTGTCCCGGCGAAGCCATTTCCGATATCTACGACACGCTGAGCCCAACCCAGCTAGACTCCATCCTGCTGCAGCTGATGCACATGCTGGCAGAGCTACACCAACACCCATTCACCGAAATCGGGGGCCTCTCCTTCTCCCCCGATAACACCACGACAACAACAGTGGGTCCCATGCTCGACGAACACTTCTGGTTCATCTGCGACATCCCGCACTACTTCCCACCCACCGAAACCTTCACCTCCCTAAACTACAGCGGCCCCTTCGCCACCTTCACTGCCTACGTAACCGCCGCCGTGAACTCCTACGTCCACGTTGCCTCAATCCACCCCTCCCTCCAAGCCCCCCTCCACCCCTTCCTCCCCCGTATCGCTGCCTTCCTGGCCGCCCTCCCCAACCATGCCTCCACCCTAAACACAACCCCCATCTACCTAGCACACAAGGACCTCCACTTCGCAAACATCCTCTACGATACCGCCACCGACCGCATCACCGCCATCTTGGATTGGGAGTTCGCCGGCACGGTGCCCTACCCGCAGTGGGATCCCGTGAGGGCGTTTCTCTGGAATGCGAAGCCAGGGAAGGAGTCGTTCGACGAGAAGTATCGTCTGCGGGATCGCTTCTGGGAGTTGTGCCACGAGAATGGAAAGGGGTTTCTGGCCGAGACGGCGTTTGGGAATGAGTTGCAGGAGAGTGCGCATCTCGTGAGGAATTCGCTGAGGGGGATTACCACGAATGTGCCGAAGGAGTTGCATCCCGAGGCGGTGGAGAAGTGGTTTAAGGATTTAGAGACCGGGTTGCAGGCTTTTGGGGTTTAGATTCGCTTCATTGTTAATGTTGTTGCAGCTTTGGGTTTGTTGTACTGTTTGGTCGGGGGTGGTTTGATGTGGATGACGGAAGTAGGTTTATTCTATTTGAAGTGGATATGAGAATGAAATTTTGATGAAGGAATCTATCCGGAATGCAAGTATCGCGAAACAACCCCCCCCAAAAAAGAAGAGAAGAAACGAAAAAGGCGCAGAAGGAGTAGTACAGAAGAAAACGCCAGAAATAAAATGCAGGACAATCACAAAACCACACCGACAGAACCAAGAAAGTCTCCTACTTCTCACTAACGACCTTCCCCTCCAACCACCTCCCAAACCGAATACAATTATCGTCCACAGCAACAGTAAACCGATCCGCAACCCAGAAGACCACGAACATGAGCAACGCCCAAGACAACACAAACCCCACCAGGTACGGAACCGTCGCTTCATGACCCGTCATACCCCACACAGCAGGAAAAATGCGATACCCGAGGCCATGCATCAACGGACCATGAACAATATACAGCGAGTAACTAACCCAACCCAGATACTGCACAAAGCGCAGATCAAGCAGCCGCGAGAACGGACTTTCCTTGGTGCTATGCACGAGGACACCGACGAGGATGATTGCGCCGAGGGAGGGGTAAAAGCGATAGAACCGCACGTCCCATGACGGGATCACCCGCGCGAGGGTCATGTATCCGGGGGTGCGATGGATGCATTTATCTGGTGCGGAAAGGAAATACAAGGCCACGAGGACGAGGAGGGCGCGGACGGCGGAGAGGGTTATCCTCGTGGTCTGCGATTTTGGCTGGGGCTTGGCGTCGAAGCGCAGAGATAGTTCCGCCAGGAGACTCCCCGCCAGGAAGAGGATCATTACCCAGCGGATGTGGCCGTAGCAGTAAGCTATCAGGCCTAGGAGGGTGGCGACGCGGTAGCGATAGCGCAGGCGGACAAGGACAAGGAGGACCAGGAAGAGGAGAAGCGAGGAGCGGTACTCCATTGGGATTGTCCAGAGGTGGACGTCGTATCTGGGATATGTCTCTTCCCATTCGAAGATGTTGGTCATGTTCCAGACCATCGAGGCCCAGTGGGCGCCCTGGGCGGTGAGAGAGGGTAGTCGGGCCTGGTGGTACTCGATCTCTGCAGTGATGATGGAGTGGTTCTCGGAGACTTCAGCGGGGTAGTCCCATACTCCGATTTGGATGAGGAGCATAGTGATGAGGGTGGCGAAGGTGGTGGGGAGGAAGAGCCGGAATAGTCGACGGAAGGTTGAGGAGCTGAGGATCGGGAAGACTGAGTCCAGTTTCCCTGCGCGGACAAGTTGCCATGATCGGTAGGAGAGCACGAAGCCGGAGAGAACGAAGAAGATGCAGACGGGGGCTGATCCGGAGTAAGCCAGGCGGATGATGGGAAGCTGGTGGAGACGAAGATTGTGCTCAATGGGCTCGTTGTTGTGAGCACAGTGAGGCACACGATGGGCTTCTTCGGGGGTGAGCCCGTAGCCGTAGTTGACGAAGTTATGGAAGGCAGAGATGATGTGGTAGTTGACGACGCAGAGAGCGGCTACACCGCGGAGGCCATCTAGAGGTGAGGTACGGCGTAGTGATGGGCGTTCAGCTGGTGGATGTATAAGGCTGCTGATGAAGTATGGAAGCACAGCTAGTGAGATCGTGCGTAGACGCTCCGCTAGTCTTTTCCGGGACTCCTTCTGCCATGGCTCGCGGACATAGGGCTCTTGTTCCTCGGTGTCGCGTTCGTTGGGATACTCCCCCAGCTCGAGGGAGCGCCGGTTGGAGAGCAGGGGCTCCATTGGGTAAGAGAAAGCAAACTGGTAAACTCAATGGCAGTCGAATGAGGGAGTGTATGGCGACATGGGCAAGTACCCAGATGTCGCACGGCTTGTTTTATCGATGAGGCCATCCCGGAAGGGATCGCGACGGGCATCTAGATGGCTCGGAGCAGTGTAGTTACGGCTTACGCGCAGCATGTAAGATTGACCATCCCAGGGCGATATTGGCAATCGAATGATTAGAAGAAGCTAGCAGCAGAAGCGAAGTTATCATTACATATGCCCGTGTGTCATGATTAACCCGATCACGCTAGTTGTTTAGTGTGCGATCGGGCTGTTACAGGCGGCGCGGACCGCCGGGTGAGGAAGACAAGCGCATACAAATCCGCCCTAACTCCTAAATTACCCCGTAAACCCAAGAATTCAACCAGGTAACGAGCTAGGACGGATCTGAATAGCTTAATCGCCACCCACTAGCATGGTCCCGATAGCAATCAATCCGAACATACTCGCCGAGGCAACAAAAGGCAAGCTAAGCAGCGGACTGCCAAGCTGCGCCCCCAATGCGTAGGTGTAAGACATCATCGGCGCTGCGATAGCATCAGATACCGCCTCGAGCATGTTATCGGGCAGTGCGCATTCGTGCGTAGTCCATTGCGCGAGAAGACCGCGGGATCCAGTCCCAAACCCGATTCCAAGCGCATACAGCACGATACCTGGTGCATTCGTCAAGTTTCAGTCAGTCAATTTCCGACAAAGCTCCGGTCGATGATGAGCTCGGAAACAACGGAACAGAATCGATTGTCACGTACCTGCGTATACCGTAACGGCCGAAGAAGAGAGCGATAAGAGAACACAGCTGGCAGCCAAGCACAGCGCACTGCTTCGGACTGTCCAGAGGTCGAGGAGATAGGGGCTGAACGGAGGATTCGTGTCGGACGAGTCCGTCGGGGATCGTCGTCGCGCAAATAATGGCCGAATAAAGTGATTGAGGATTAGGAGCCAGACCAGGCTGGTGGCGGCCCTGAGGACGACGAGATAACCGGTCTAGAACAGGATGATTTGTCAATGTCGTCCCCTGAGGTGCGGCACAGCTCGCAAGGAGTTACCAACCTCGGAAACAACCCATCGATAGCGGTGAGACACGGCCTGGAGGAGGAGTGCAAATGGGTATCGCCCAATGCGGGAAATCAGGCACGTAGCGACCAGCCAGGAGACCCGCAGGTCAGACCGCAGCACGGAGTCGGGCTTTCCTAGCTGCTGTAGTGATGGGGTAGACCAAGATGGCAATTCATGCTCTTCCATGCGCTTGCCGGAGGTGGGCTGACGTGTTCCTAGTGGCCATGTGTCCGAGGAGATTACAATTGCCAATGGAAGGGCAACGAGAGGCAGGATGAGGCCGAGCAGCAGTGAGGCGTTCAGGCTGTAAGCCATGAGTAGTGGTGTCACTGCGGAGCCGACCAGCTCGGCGACTAATAGGGTTATAGTGATATGGGACGTATATCTGGGTCTAATGACAGGTGAAGATGGACCATTAGTCATTCATGTAAATGAAGTCTTGGATCTAGGGTGATGTATAGCATTACCTGTCTGATGGCATCGTAGCATCACTCAGAAGAGACGACACTAGGGCTATGGCAACCCTTGAATCGCCCCCAAGGAAGCGAAACAGCGATGAACACCATGTCCACTCAAGAGGCAACCCTGACCATCCTACAATAGTATTAATCGTTGTGTCCCAACCTTATGGCGCTGTATAGAGGTCAGGCTTTCCTACCCACAAGAATAATCCAACCCTCGGCCAGAAAAGCAGCACCGCAGTTGACGGACAGGAGTATGGAGCGTGAGATCTTCCTTTGAGTATACGCAAAGATGATAAGAAGTAATATATCTAGAAGATTGTTGACACAAAGCGTCAGTAAGATAGATCTAGATGAGAACACGGTCGGGATGGGTCAATGTGGTAAGAGTGGGAAGAAGAAAAGCTCTACCTGGAATGCAGTCAAATGTAACCTGCCACCCCTGAATGAAGGAGATACGAGGAAATATCACTCGCTCCCGAAACTCGGTTTGGGAAAGACCGTATTTGGCGGTAAGTTGTTCAGACTGATAGTTGGCCTCTGTAAGCATAACCTCATAGAGACGGAAGTGAGACAGAATCCCTATAGAGGCGCTCATCTGCCGTAGAAAGATGATGCAGAGGCAGATGGCAACGGTTCTGAGGCATGGGTGGGAAGGCGAATGGTCTCGGTTTGATGGAAGGAGCAAGGGTAGCGTCTCATTAGGGCTGTTGTCGCTCTTGGTATCTCCCCCAGAGAGACGGAACCCTTGGAATGCAGAGGTCTCCGGCAGCGATATCCACGCCATTGGAGTAAAATGGAAGGGTCTGTGCAATTGATAATGTAACCCTCTTAGCAAGAGCAGTTGGGAAAGAGAATAAAGCGTGGCTCTTGGGAAGCTTCCGACCGAGCCGAGAATGATTGATATGAGCCCACCTATATGTGTGGGAAATGCCACAGCTGGTACTGTGCCATTCAGGTACTTTCCCTCCGACTAGGGCTCGCGCGACGGGGACATCTGTAAGTCTCGTGCTACCAGATGAAATGATAGATAAGACCTGGCTCAAAGCGGAACCTTCCTCTCTGGGTGCAGATTAGCAATCGGGCAGGGGAGGTGATATGCATTATGCCGATAGGGCAAGTGGTTAGGCTGGGCTGGCTAGGGCTCCATGGTGCCCAGCTAGCAGGATCCTTGTCACTCCCCCTCAGTCATATGTACCCCGATAGATTAATAGCGCCGTACTTCCCGCATTCTCGATAAATGCATATACATTCCTTTCTGAATTTCTCTCTCTGGTGTGATTCTTCCTTCTCCAATTATTTGGCATTGCAAAAGTCATTCTTGCGTCGCTATGAAGCCATGGGCTTTGCTTACAGGGCTCAAGCGCTCAATGAGCCGCTTGCTCCCGAGTCAGCAGAAGAACTACCAGTATGTTGAAGCAATTGATCTGGAAGAACTTCGCACAGATGGGACTCGAGTCGATGTCGCAAGGCAGGAGTATGGCATTCTGCAGGACTGGCTCACGTCACTGATGCAGTCTATTCAATCGGCGGACTACCTCGAGCAAGCCTGGCTACCAGCCACATCTAAAGACGCCCACTACTACGTTCCGTTGGCGGGCATTGCGAGAAGCCGTCAGTGGATGAAAACGATCCTGAACACAGAGTTCCTGTATCCTCTGATCGCGTCAGCTGCATTGGAGGTACGCATTATGCGATGGCTTTACTAACTGCCATTCTTTTCTGACTTTTCTGAATGAAATAGATTCTCTCGGCTCTCCTTACCCTCGTCTCGCCGCTCTTCCTTCGCCGCCTCCTCCAAGACCCGACACATATTGGCAACTTCGTGGCTTTGTTCCTGGTCAGTGCTGGGGCCGTGGTGGCTGGACGCGCAAAAGATCAAATATGCCGGGTCCTGTCGGTACGGGCTTCTTCCGTTCTCCAACTCGCAATCTTCCAGAAGAGCGTTCGCTTTTCAAATGTCGCGCATCAACAATGTCCAGTGGGAAAGGTTCTGGGGAGTTCAACGACCGACATGATGCTAGTGCGGAATTACGTTCTGAAAGTACACGATGTTTGGAGCAGTCCTCTCCAGTTGCTGATGATCGCTTTCATGATCGTTCGGATGTTGGGTATATCTGGAATTGTGGGTATGAAATGGCATCCTTATCCCGTTTAAATCAGAACGGCTTGATTAAAACCACTCAGGAT
Organism: Aspergillus ellipticus CBS 707.79; assembly: GCA_003184645.1. Taxonomy (NCBI): domain Eukaryota; kingdom Fungi; phylum Ascomycota; class Eurotiomycetes; order Eurotiales; family Aspergillaceae; genus Aspergillus; species Aspergillus ellipticus. The sequence continues at coordinate 24,876 of KZ825969.1, read as the reverse complement.
ACCTTGCCATGTCGACCCTTCTCTTTTCCCAGACTCGTGCGAACTCCTCCGTCGGGGTAGCGGTTGAGGACTATTTACGCATCGACGAGGTTCGCATCAATCATCTCAGCTCTGCGTTTCAGAGGATCCGCGGAATCAAGTCACTCCGTCTGGAGCCAATGTTTCTCAAAGAGATTCGGGCTGCGCGGGAGATGCAGCTGGAAGCCCTCTGGCGTCGACTCCGGGTCGTATTCTGCCTCTTCATCTCAATCAATCAGATGATTCCCGCAGTGACAGCGATGGTCTCGTTGGCAACCTACTGGTATACCGGCCATGAGCTGGTGCCTGAAGTTGTCTTCCCCGCGCTGACTCTATTTGAGATGACCTACTCCCCAGCCTCCAAATTCTCCCTCTCTGTCACTCGCCAGTTCTCCATCCTACCTTGCGTTCGTCGTATTCTGCACATTCTTCGTCAGCCAGAACACAACGCTGACAGAGAGCACCTCCCTCGCCCTAATGGGCTTGGCGATGACAATATAATCGAGTTTCAGAATGCAAAACTGTCCTACCCGAGCGCCGAAGACGGCGAATCCTTGGGGTTTGTGCTGGGGCCTGTCACTATGAGCATACCTGCCAATAAACTGACAATCCTGCACGGTGCCAGTGGTTGTGGCAAGTCGACTGTGCTGTCTGCAATCGTGGGACAGGCCGAGGTAATCCAGGGCAATCTGCTTCGAGACGGCGCGACAATGGCCTTGTGCACTCAGGACCCATGGATAATGCTAGGCACCGTCCGCGAAAATATTACTTTCTTGCGCCCTTATGAATCCGTGCGCTACCAACAGGTTGTTCGTCTTTGCTGCCTGGAATCGGATATTGCCTCATTCCCGGGAGGCGACCTCGCCATGGTCGGAGAGAGTGGTGCAAATCTAAGTGGCGGCCAAAAAGCGAGAATTTCTCTAGCCAGAGCGGTTTATAGCGAGGCAGATGTGCTTCTTCTGGATGATTGTCTGGCTGCAGTTGATCCCAAAGTTGCACGTCGGTTGTTCCATGAGTGCATCCGCAAGCTTCCTCAGACTGTGATACTCGGTAAGAGTGTATTTGGCCCCGGTTAACCCACTCAATTGCTGATTCCTTAATAGTCACACATCAAGCTGAGTTTGTTCCTTACTGCGACCATGTGGTGTCTTTGGCCAATGGGGCTGTAGTCGAGGAGGGCGATATAGAAGACCTCAAACGCCATTCGAAGGGACCTATAGGCTCAATTCTTGCGAGTCAGGGTGTTTCAAACGGTAGAAGCCCAGAAAATATCCCTGCCCCTGAGCTAGATGTCAAAGTTGCCCCCACTGCATCCAAGCAGATCACTCCCGTCGAGGAGGAAAGAGCCCGTGGAAATGTCGACGCCGAACTATATCGATTCTACTTCAAGTGTGCGGGGGGCTCTCGCTTTGTTTTGATTCTCGCTGTCGTTCTTTCCCTCACAGTCACTGTTCGGATTATCAACAGTTTTTGGCTACCGTGGTGGATGGGAGATGTATTTTCCATCCCCACACAGGGTTATTTGGTGGGGTATGTGCTAGTAGTCATGCTTCTAGCTGTGTTTATTGGTGAGTGCTTTTAATTTCCCGCAGCGATATTATGCTTAGAAAGGACTAATCATCTCAACCGCCCACAGCTTTGGTTGGAATATTCCTTGTGCTGGGTACAATGAAGGCGAGCAGAAATATCCATGAGGGGGTTGTCACCCGTCTTTTTCGGGCTCCCCTGGACTTCTTCAGCGGGCAGCCTCTGGGTCGCATTCTGAACCGGCTATCAGTTGATATCGACGGCATTGACTTCCGACTGATCAATGCAGCGGACCTAATGTTGATGGCAGCTACCTCGTTGTTTGCCGCAGTCATCGTTCTGGTTTGGAGTTCTCCCTACCTCATACTCGCCTTTGGGCCGATATTCTATTTCCAGTATCGGATTCAGTCACTTTACCGAGTGTGAGTATTTCTAATGTTCACATGATATTTTGAAACTGTTATTGACCTCTTTATAGGTCTGCTCGAGAGCTGCGACGGGTTTGTTCAATTCTCGATTCTCCGGTCCTATCAGTAATTACGGAGAGTCTAGCCTCCATGCCCTCCATCCAGGCCTACAATGCCAGAGAGCTCTTTGAGGAGCGACACAGAGTGGCCCTCAGCCGTGCCATTATCGGTATAACGGTCCGCTATGCCCTCGAAACCTGGATCACACTGCGTATTGAAATGCTCTCCGTGGCGCTACTCGGTTGCGCAGGTCTTCTTGGGATCATGGGGGTCCTTGATTCTTTACAGACCGGCCTGATCTTCACTCTGAGCATTTCCATGTCTAAGCACATGCACCAGTTTCTGTGGTCGCTGATCAACGTGGAGGTTGAGATGAACTCCACGGAACGACTGCGTCATTACATGACCCGTATTCCGATCGAAGAGGACCAACGCATTCAGTCAAGTGCATCCTCAATGGACGGATCAGTATTCTCTGCTGGAAGCATTCCTATCAAATCCGCCGGGTCGCTAGCTGGAGGCATCGTTTTCTCAAACGTGACTGTGCAGTACCCCCGCAGCCACAGCCCGTCACTAACGGACTTCTCAATTCGCCTGCGAGCAGGCGAGAAAGTCGGGATCATCGGGCACAGTGGTAAGTGGAATTGTCACTCTCCCCGGGATTCTGATTACCCACAGCAACTCATGCTCACAAATCTTCCTATAGGCTCTGGAAAGTCCACCATCGTAGCCGCGTTATCCGCCTTGGCCCCCGTTGTCGATGGAGTAATCAGCATCGACGGCACTCCCATCAACGATCTACCTCTTTCTTCTCTCAGAAGCATAGTCCATGTGCTTCCTCAAGACTCGGTCCTATATCCGGGCTCGTTACGTCTTAACCTCGACCCGGAGGCCTTACACTCCGATGCATCGCTACTCCACGCTCTGTCCGTAGTAGGTGCGCTGCATGCCTTCGACCTACGAAGGACAACAACCGACACCGCACAACCAGATCATGACCTATCATCCAGCACCGAGGAAGCTAATCGCGAGCTCCTAGATATGGCTATCAGCCCCGGAGGCGCAAATCTCTCCGCCGGTCAAGCCCAGCTCGTTTGCCTGACACGGGCGCTTCTAGCTAAACCCCAGATTCTGGTTCTGGATGAAGCGACATCGAGTGTAGATTTCGAGACAGAGGCGCGTATTCAGCGTATCTTGCAGGAGAACTTCCGAGACAGTATTATTTTGTGTGTTGCGCACCGGCCGACGAGTGTGGCGTGGATGGATCGGGTGGTTGTTATGGCGGATGGAAAATGCATTAAAGAGGAGGTTCCAAAACGTGATGTTTAGATGCTGTTACTGAGTTTAAAGATCGTTTCCGTTTTTCATTTGTCTCCTATTTCAAAAAATTGAACATCATGATGAAAACCAATGATTAGAGTGACGTTTTGCATCTAATCCCAATACCATCAAGCGCCCATTGAACTATAAAAAGCCCAGCAAGTCCACGCAGCAATGCCAATCAGAGTATCAAACGATGGCAAGATAAGAGCCAGACTCACTGATACTAACTCGCTCTTGATTGGATCGTTCGCAGTGCTATTCTGTTCCAGTCAGGCCAGATTGTGCTATATAAGCACGTCACCGACCCTCCCAATCCCCGCAAAGCTCCAAACACCAACCGACCTCCATCCAACCTATATCCAGAATGAGATTCCTCTGCCTCCATGGTTCAGGCACCAGTGCTGAGGTCTGCATAACAAACATCCCATCTTTAAGATACATTAGCATTATTACTAACAACGAACCCAAATAACATAGCTTTTTGACCTCCAAGCAGGTAAGCACAGATCTCACCGACCAATAGCACCTTCTCCCCATACATCTCAACCAAAACCTCACTTCTTTATATAGGTGGCATAACACAAGCCCTGGAAGAAGAAGGCCACGAATTCGTCTTTATCGATGGAAAGATCGAGGCGGAGCCTACTGCCGGTGAGCCTCCTTCCCCCTCAGCCCACCAGATCGGTAACCAAACCCCAACCCTAAAAAGACTTCAAGGGATCCTTCGATGGCCCTTTCTACGACCACTACAATCGCGGGCCGCAACCTCCTAACGGATCCCTCGCCAAAGCATTCACACATACTTTGGACATCATCAACGAACAAGGGCCCTTCGATGCGGTCATGGGTTTCTCGCAGGGCGCAGCACTGGCAGCCGCTTTGATAGTGCACTGGAAGAAAACACACCCTCAATCGCTTTTTTCACTGGCGGTGTTTATCTGTGGCGTGCGACCGTTTGAATCGGATGGAATGAAGCCCATTGAGAGAGATTCAGTCGGGGCGTATCCAATCGATATTCCGACCGTGCATATTTTCGGCAAGAAGGATGCCGTCTATCTGGATGGTATGGGGCTGTATGGACTCTGCGACCCCGAAAAGACGGTTCTGTATGAGCATGGCATGGGTCACACCATTCCCTTTGGTGAGGAGGAAACTGAGGCAATGATTCGGGCTATGCAGGATGGTATGAAGAAGTGTGGAGTTTAGGGATGGATCCTGCAAGGCTGCAGCAATCGGGGCTATGCGTTGTGTTATGAATGTTTTTAAGCTTGTTTCAGGAACGTTTCGATCCGTGACCCTCATGGGGGAGCCAGGAATAAATCAATTAAGGTTTGGACAGGATTCTGATCCGAACCCGAACTCGAACCCGAATACGAGATGGTATGTATTCCTTGTTTTCTGCAGTGGATTACTAGACAGACGACAGGGTTCCGATGGAAGTTCTAGAAGGTATGCCCATTTTTGCCGCTGAGGTTTGACATCCACATGGCGTTAACTCGTGGCTTCGGATCTTCAAGATAAAATCCCCGAAGGAGGGTCGGTCCAGGCTCCAAGGTAGTAATTGACCGGGGGTTATGATGGTCGGCAAATCTGTGGGGAATATCGGGAGTCGAGAACCTTGTTACTCCAATATAGGTGTTTGGCGTGTAGATTGATGTTTTTCTTCTGGCTCTATCTTTTTTCAAAGCCCCAGGCAACTGGTTCTATGGTGTGCTTTCCAAGACAGGCGGGTGAGCCAGAGTTCCTCTAGTTCTCTGACATATTCTTTTTTCTAAACTATGTTTAGTTTTTTTTACATGTGCCATAATTTGAATTAATGTTTATTTTATTTGGAAGGTATAAGAACTAGCTATGCTTCGCTAATGAGATCCCTTGTCAGTGTCAGTATCTTCGTATCTGCATCCACCTATGAGCATGATATCCCTCTGCCCTCGAAGACACTGAGACTATACATTCTGATTTGTTTGATATATGGGAGCCTGTTTATCCATAGGCAGCAGCGTAATTATCGTGGCCCGTTTGGGGGCATGGTGTAGAGAGATCTCGACAGATGTCGGGTTTGGGATCCCCGGGAGGCAGTGCAATGTCTAGTCCCGGCAACTTTATTTCCCATCAATTTGAATGAGGAAGGGTGCATAATTCTACAATACCAGCCGTTCATTACAAGTCATAGGCTTTTTTTGTTAATGAAATATTCACTATTTCATACCCAGGTACTATTCGGCTTTCATATGTTTTCAGATTTAGTATTTTTACAAAACCTGTCAGTTGAGGATTGCGTAACGATCAATAAATAGTTGATCATGAATTAATATCCATGTAAGATACATTCGCATCTAACTTCATTGGCATTCTAACTTGCATACAACCTGTGGGGCTGTTCCTTCCTTCAATCCCTGGATGTAACCGATCCGCTTTTACGAACCCGAAGGCGACCCGCACGGGGCATGGTGCGGTGCTCCATGTCGATCATCAGTTATGCCAACCACGATGATAACCATCTCACTGTGCACCATCACTCATGTTCCTGGATTGCTCCGCTCAGCCATCGGATAGAACCAAGTCCCATCCGAGCGCCAAGAATGAGGATCAACGTTTTTCTCGGCACCTGTTTCGAGTTCCAGACAATAGACCTTGAAGGCAACAAGATTCCCTCGATTGTATCCTAAGCTTGGACCTGATGGGGACTGTAAAAGGATCAGATTGGAACGAAAGACGAATCTCGATTCAAGCCAAGATCGAAACTATTCCGAACAGTACTCGTTGCCCTCGCCATGATGAAGTCTCTCATTGCACTCCTTCCTTTCGTGTCCTTGGCCTTAGGATCTACAAGGCCCTTCCTCAGCCACAGACAAGCCAATGTATCTAGCACTTCTGTCAACCCCGTGGGTGTGGAATCCGGTGCAAGATGTGCATGCAAAAAGCTTGTCACTTCCTACTCTGACCTTGTCTTGCTCCCGGGGTCAGCAAACTACACCGCCCAGACAATCTATTACTGGGATGTCCGGTCAGACATGGACCCAGGTTGTATCTTTCTTCCTAAGACCGCAGATCAAGTTTGCAATGCGGTTGAAATATTCACCACATGCGATGCTCAGTTTGCTGTTCGAGGTGGCGGACACATGAACGTATGTATTTCCGCAACACCATACAAACCCTAGCTAACAAGACACGCAATACAGTATCCAGGCTCAAACAACATAGAAGGGGGCGTATTGCTCGCGTTCAACAACATGAACGACTACAAAGTCCACAACGACACCATCGACGTCAGCCCCGGAATGACCTGGTACGACGTGTATTCTGCTCTGGATCCCTACGGCCGGGCCGCCATCGGCGGTCGTCTCAAGACCATCGGTGTTCCCGGACTGACTCTCATCGGCGGCGTCTCCTACTTCATCAACAAATACGGCTTCGCCATGGATAACGTCGTCAGCTACGACGTCGTTCTTGGAAATGGTACCCAGGTAATCGCCAACGCGACATCCCATCCCGACCTATTCTGGGCGTTGAAGGGAGGCGCCAACAACTTCGGAATCGTCACAAAGTTCACCCTCAAGACGTACTCCATGCCCCACATCAGCACCACCATCCAGGAGTTCAATGAGTCCGGTGTCTACGATTTCTTGAAAGCCACCTGCGACTGGGTTGTGGGGGACAGCGAAACCACCATCGCCGCTGGTTCCGTCCTGGATATCTCCTACAACGTAACCACTGGGGAAATGTCTCCTATGCTGCTGGGTGTCCAAGAAGGCATCAGCAACCCGCCCTCAATGTTCAAGAACTTCACTGCCATTCCGGGTACTTACAAAATTAATAATGTCACTACCGCAAAGCAATGGGCTTCTAATCTTGACTCCCCGAAACAGATGTTCCGGTACGTTCCATGTTCTAGATCCCGCCAACCCGATCCGAGTTCTAACATTCAACAGCGTCATGTTCGCCCACCACTCGATGTACCCCGACCCCGACGTCCTCTACTCCATGTACCAGACTTGGAAGTCTGCAATCGACCAAATCGCCGACGTCGAGGGTCTGTACCCCACCATGGTCTTCAACATCGCCCCCGCCAGTGCCGCCAAAGTCGCCCAGACCAACGGAGTCGGTAACGTCTGGGGCCTTGCCGGTGAGCCGCTGATCTGTAAGTACCCTGCTTGAACACCATCATCAACACGCTCGATATTAATAATTTGAATCCAGGGTGGCAATTCAGCACCGGCTGGTCCAACGCCAAGGACGACCTCCGGGTCGAATCCACTATTCGCCAGTTGACCGAGCACCTGCACGGGCTCAACAAGGCTAACGGTCTGGCCCGGGAGTTCGTCTACATGGGCGATGCCGGCGAGTGGCAGGACCCTTTTGCTGGGTTTCCTGGTGAGAATGTGCAGCGGATGAGAGAGATTCGGGCTGATTATGATCCTCGGGGTACTTTCTCCCGGTTGAACTGGGGTGGGTTTAAGCTTGGATTTTAAACGGGAGATTTTCTCGATTATTATAAGATTTTGGGCTTGGGTAATTGAGGGGCCGGCGTTTGCATTATACTTGGATCCATTTGCCGAGGTTTCTTGCCCCTCTGAAATTGAGCTGGGGTGGGTTTCTTCGAGAATGTATAAATAGTAGGATGGAGCTTCTATATGAGTATCACTTTTTATATTACACGCACTATGCCAGATATCTATTCGCGTCTAGGATGAAAATAGATATGGGTCTTTCCGGGCCACGGAACATATTTCTAGCTCGGTGCGTGCACACTATTTAGATTTCAGCGTGTCTAACCGGAGCATATACCGGTGATACCTCAGTCAGTTCTTAAATCACTTCTTGAATTGCTAACATATCCCACTGTGAAATATAAGGCAAATTCATTTTTGCTGACCTTCAAACACCCTACGATGTATCATTTCTGATCTTATAAAACTCTGTAACATCTCTTGGGTTGCATAATGTCATGATAATAAATAAATAAATAAACTCTACAAAAATAATCTATTATTCATTCTTCCCAGTTTCCTGAACCTAAACACCTCTATAGTACAATAAAATGATAACTCAAGCTGCGTTCGAGAATCTCTCTATCACCATCCGCCTGAAGTCGGGATACTTCAGCTTTGGACTCTTATATCCGCGTTCGAGATGTCGGCGACAGATCGCTCGAATATGTTCTTCGTCTATGGCTTCAATCTGACTGGCTGTATTCGACTGAGACGCTCTGAGTTTACCATTCGTGGTATTTCCTCTCTTGGTCACTATAATTCCATGTCAGTCTTGGCTCAGAATGCTACATTTCTTTACTGCTGCTGACTAACCGCTAGAGGATTCTCCTTTTGAAACAAACTGGGTTCTCTGTCCCGTTGTAGGATTTATAGTCCCGCTATCTTTATCCGCGTAAAGGTCGCTATTTTGCGATGGTCGAGACTGCCATTCCCGGTAAGTTGGTATATTCCATCTCGGATGTTGATAGAAATGTGGCTTACTTTGTGTGTTGCCATGTCACCTCTCTTTTCGCTAAATACTCTGTCTGTCGGGATGCTTTTTACCCCGTATACAACGGTATTGACTACCAGAGCCGTGCCTATTAACGGTCAGTAAGCTACCCACAGAACAGTGCATACAGCAGGACTTACTGGTGAAAGGCAGCAATGCAACGTTGCCAAAGAATCTCGCCGTGCCGATACCAACATCCTTGGCCAGGTTACGCTTTTGCTTTTGCTTTTCATCGTCAGAGTCGCTCCCCTGTAAGTAATCGGACGGTCAGAAACTGATTCGAATTTGTATGCAGTGTTCAGGGTTGTTAGCACCTTTCGCTGTAACCCCGGCAGCTTGCTGACCAGATCCGAGGAAGTGGCGATGCTCTTCGCAGCAGTAGTCACACCATCCCAGCAATGTTTGGCCGTAGTTTCCGGAGACTTCATTTTCTCTGGTGAAATGCTGTAAATCCGGCGGTTTATTCTGGGCCGATCATCAATACACAAAACCCAAATGTAAGTTAATAAACCAGACTCACAGGACGATATCAGTTTGCTTGATCATTCTCTCTTCCACTAACACGGCTGCGGCCTCGGGGGAGATTTTCATCGTTGGTCGGTTCCAGATCAGGTACATTGCCAGATCCTCATTCGTGATGCTGCACTTCTGAACATTCGGCGGTAGCCAGCGATAAAATGCCTTTATAGCGCCATCGAGACCATTTTCTTGAGAAATCTGGTTTTGAATATCGCTTGTGGCTATTTCGACGGGCTTTTGAAGACAGAATGATAGTGCTCCGGCGAAGGCTTCGGCGGAGAGCATGCTGTTATGTAGTGGTGCTGCTGCGGCTCCGGTTCTGGCGATTAATATGCCGCGAGAGAATTGACTGTACGAGTATAGTGAGTATTTCTGGTGGACTAAAGTAAAAAGGGGAGGTTTAATTACTCCTCTGAGTGTCTGATTACCACACTTGGCTTTCCAAATCGTAACGCGAGGGCTGTGTGTTCTGCACTGCCATGATGGACAACCACGGAAACACGGGGGATTATCCACTCTTGGTTGGAGTTGTTAGCTTTTGTCTCCATTTGTTTCGCAAATTTGCAAAACGTAATTCGGGTTTTTTATTTTTACATACCATCGGGTACGGAGTCGGTCAGGACCACATTGGGGTGGCTCAAAATCCTGCAGATATCCCGACAACCCTCTGACAGAAGAACACGGAACCCATGCTTTACCACAGTCTCCTGGATGGCTCTAGCCAGCATTCCTTGGCTTTGCATTTTGTCCTCTTGTAACATGATATAAATCAATGGCGAGTCAGACTGCATGAAATCTTCGAGCTCTTTGTCTGGGCGGCAGACAGGCGGTTGGGTCTTAAACAAATATCCCACGATATCTAGGAATCATTGCATGAGCTGGCTATTTGAGAATATGAAGTTACAGAAACATTACCTATCATGCTACTCCAGTCATTCGGTCTCGGAACAAGAACTTGGGAACATAAGTAGGTGTGCGGGACTTCATAGTCGGCCATCAACCTTCCACCGACGGCCGCGGAGATTCTCTGAAGACCCAGAATCTGTTGTCGGAAGCGGTTGATGGGCTCAATAATTCTATGATCGCTTGATCAGTGGTGCTCTGCGCGAAAGTACTCTGTTTAGCCCGAGCTCAACTTACGTGTTCCAGATGGACTCCTCAATAAGTGCGTAGGAGAGAAAGCTTGCGGTTTTCTCATCAATCCCGTCACTCCCTTCCACATGGGCAAGAGAGTGTGAGAATTCTCCGGTTGGGGTCCACGGTACGGTCGACATTATATGCAACGGTATCGATAGACGTTCCGCGCAATGAATATGAGCATGGGCTAGGGGACTTGCAACGATCGCATCAGCCAGAAATGGCCGGGTATCGCGTCGAAAACTTGCAATGCACGCCCTCCAAGAACCGCAGTAACTATTATAGAGGGCCTTCCTTGTTTGGTTGAGCTTCTGGCCACCCCCGTGAGGTCCAACAGCGGTAGTCGCGTCCGTCTAGTTTCCACCGTTAGCAGTCCGATACTCTGCTGCCTTCCTTCCGGGCGCATACCATGGGATAGATGGAATCATGGCTGATGGCGAAGAAGTCAAGGCCTTGATTCCGGACTTCGACTTCGCATGATTTGTGTGCCGCGATTCGAACACGATGCGATTCTTGGGATAGCCGTTTGCCGATTATGATGAATGGTTGGACACTCTCTAAGATATGGCCCAGTTAGTCGTGGACTCACGAAAGCAGGGCACATCGACCTTACCTCCCACGACCATTATCACAATATCCATAGGCGCCGCTTTGAAATCCGACGCTATTTGCGGAGAGCACTGTGCCTTTACCCCGACGTCGACCAATTGGGGTTGTGTCTTTGGTCGCATGAAGGCATGGATGAACGCCGACGTGCGCGACCCGGCTGCGAGATCGATACTGAATTTGCCATCACCTGCAAAAATAAATCTGGGGTTAGCGATCTTGTGCAGGTACTGATTGATTGATCCTACCGTCAACAAAAGTGTAATCGTCTTCGAGGTGAGAATTCCTTGTGGAATCGGGTGGGGCATCGCCTTCCATTGTCCATAGCGAGGCTTCGGAGGAGGCGATCGAGCAGGCTCGTGGTGAGTACGCAGGAGGAGGGTCATGGTGATTCTCCTCGGCGTAGTAATCACCATCTAAGGATACGACCCCAGCCTGGCTGGTGCAGTTGCCTTTGCTATTCTATTTCTCGCGACTACTGCATTTCATCTTCATCAGCGCATCCGCAGTCATGCCAAGTACTTCACGCCTTTCATCGTCGGCGGCATTTGTGAGTTGAGACTGGAACTCGGTCGCTTGATATTCAAACTCGAGGTATATGAACTGGGTTGCTGACCCTCATGCAGTCCAAGTAGTTGGCTATGGAGCGCGCGCCGATGCTCATTTTAACAAGACATCCGTCTTGGTCTACTCTCTACAGACCTTGCTCATTCTGCTCGCCCCAACTCTCTACGCGGCATCCATCTACATGACTCTCGGACGAATCATCAAGTTCCTCCATGGAGAGAGGCTCAGCGTCATTCCCGTGAAGTGGCTGACCAAGATCTTTGTGTGCGGAGATATCCTGTCCTTTTGCCTTCAAGCAGGTGGTGAGTAATCCTGTCTTTCAGGTACATCGAAGAGGGTCCAAATGCTAATGATCATCAACCAGGTGGCGGCATCATGGCCCAGGGAGCCTCCACGACTGTGAAAATTGGGCAATGGGTGCTTATCGTTGGTCTCTGTGTCCAACTGGTCTTTTTCGGGGCCTTCCTGATCGCATCCATTACATTTCATTACCGAATCACCCTGTCCCCGACAGTCGAGTCGGAGAAGACGATACATCACGACGGCGGGCTACTGCGCCGAGACTGGGTCGGCTTGCTCTATGCAAGCTATCTCGTCAGCATGTTCATTCTCGTCCGGTCGGTGTACCGTCTCATCGAGTTCGCGCAGGGTAACAATGGCTATTTCATCTCCCATGAACTCTACCTCTATATGTTTGACGCGTTGATGATGTTGCAAGTTATGGTTGTGATGAACGTGTTTCACCCGTCGGTGGTTCTGTCGTCCAAGTCTCATCAACCGCTTCGGTCGGACGAGTTTGAACTGCGGCGGGATGAGCAGCAGGTTTAGAGGTGTGGTCTTTGCAGACTGGTGCTGGGAAATTGTTCAGGCTAGACGTTTTTGTATCTCTTTGGTTTTGTTTTTGGAATAGATAGTTCTGTAGCTACTAAGCAAACTTACGATGCTTTTGATATTCAGCTCTGAGGCTTTTATCGTAAATGGCACATCGAAAAAAAAAGGATGCTGCCCTGGTGTAGACATGTTATTGTTTGAATATTCAATCACCTTGGGGTAGATAGTACGTCATCGGTAGTTTTAATGTTGGGTAGACTTCAGTCTCTTCAAGTGCGTGATAGTCGGAGACGTCAAGTAATAAACCTACTACATTTTCCCAAATTTCCCTTCGCAGCAAGTTGGTGTACAAACTTCATTGGGTGTTTCAAAGCTGCACAGATCGCAGTCGGGAGTCCAGCCAGTCGAAAGATAACGAGATAAAACTTCCGGAGATTTTATTGTTCACCAGTGGGTCATAAAGCTAAGAATACCTTTATCTAACTTAGTCCCTGAGGCACGGGCCTTTCCCTTTTCGATCGGTGGCAGCCTGATCGTAGGACCTGGGTAACAGTCGCCAAATAAGACTATTATAAGTATAAAAGATAAAGTTCCGCTGTAGCATGTGAGTGAAACCTCGGATGAGAGGTTAGAGAGACAGGGTACCATACATAAAATCTGATATAGAACATAGGGCAGAAACTGAAGGATCCAGAAATCGTTTACCCTGTTTGGACGAATGACGTATTAGTAGAGTAGATTAGTTGGAAATAAGATATCAATTGAAGCTTCGCTTGGCTTGGCTGCATGTCTCGCCTAATACCCGCATTGGCGGCTTCCAAGACGGGATGGGTAGTAGTGTGCTTCAAGCTTGAAGGGCTTGCCCTTACGATGGCGACGATTGCTGGTGCCTGGCGGGATGAAGTGTTCCAGACTGGCTCTCCCGCGTGTTGTAAGGCAGCCATGATATCATCCAACCACCATCGAGAGTGATCCCGACATCCTCACCTTAGCGGCCGAAAGAGAGGTGCGAATATTAAAGCCAGGAGTGGCTCGCCCACCGGCTGTGGCAGGGCCGAGAAGATAATCTTTCAGGGTCAGCCAACCCGAAGCTAAGAATAACAGCGTGATTATTGTGGATTGTGGAGGAAGGGCTCCACCGCAGCCTTCAGGGCAGCTCCCATGCACCCCGACACCCAGCCCCGCTAGTGTAGTTCCTCAACCACCGCCAAAGATGAATGCCTGCTTCGTCCACAATGGCATCTATATCTTGATCGCCGCGTGTCAATTCTTCAGCTTGACAGCCTCCTCGCCGTAGAATTCCGGCGTGCTCTGATTGGCCCCCCGGCCCGTGTCTCCGTGGGAGCCTCGGCGCCTGAACGAACGCCCCAGGCCGAGTTTTTCCGCTCCGATCGCTCATTGCGGGCGTTTCATCGCCTCATTTCCCCTCATTCTTCCCGTCTGCGAAAGCAGGATTCATCGCGAATAGGGGCGAGAACCTTCCTTGTTCAATTCCATCACACACTAGATAGCATGGGGAGCAGTTCCGCCATCAAAGGGCGCCGCTCGCATCGAAAGTCGCGGACCGGGTGTCTGCAATGCAAGCTGCGGAAAGTCAAGGTACGTCGCCCCAAAGACCCTGAGCTCAGGGATGGCTTCGGGACACGCATCGACGCACGGTGTTCGTCCGCCCTGTCACGTGGCCCAGCTGACCGCGTCTTATCTCGTATCGATGATGCAGTGTGGGGAAGAGAAGCCAACCTGCTTTAACTGCATCCGGCACGGGGTGGATTGCAGCTTCGGCTCTTCCGCCCGTGGGGAGATGCCCCCCCAGGCTGATCCTCTCTCATCCGCCAGCCAAGCCACAACACCACTATCCCCCCCCGGCCCCGGGGTGATGCCGTCGGGCTCCCCCCTCAATGACAGTCAGCCGCAGGACAATGCCCAATCCGGCTTTCCCGTCGAGGATATGGAGCTACTGCACCATTTTATCACCTCCACCGCCTATACCTTTTCGCGGCACCCAGTGCTACAGACATTCTGGCGCGTGGAAGTCCCCCAAATCGGGTTCACGGCTCCCTACACCCTCCGGGCCATCCTAGCCTTGGCGGCCCTGCATCTCGCGACCCTGCGGCCCGAAAAAGCGCCGTACTACATCGCCAAGGCAAACATGCATCACGAAGTTGCCTTGCAACTCGCCACGCCCGAGATTGCACACATGACGCCGGAAAACTCCGCGGCCGTCTTCATGTTTTCGGCATTGACCACTTTTATTTGGTGTGCAAAGCCACTCAGGCAGGGCAACTTCCTCATCTGGGAAGACCATGACATCGCCGCCTGGCTCTGGACTATCCGGGGGACTGGAACCATTCTTGACTCTGCGGACGAGTCGGTATTCAGAAAGGGGCCATTGGCATTGATGTTCAGCGTTCGCGGGAAGCAATACCCGTTCATGGATACGGGCGCGCGATTTCCGCCCCTGGAAGACTTGCACCAGCTGGTCAAAGACGAGGTCCAGGACGAGGCTGTGGCGCATCTGTATAAGACTGCGATCGACCAAATGCATCGATCATTCAACAAGTGCTTCGAGGGGAACCTCCGTCTGGAGACCTCCGATGTCTTCGTCTGGCTTCTACGCGTGCCTCACGATTTCCTGCTACTGTTGAAGGACTACCAACCCGTCGCTATGGTCATTGTGGCATATTTCTGTGTGCTACTGCACCAATTGGAGTGGGTGTGGTGCATGAAAGGGTGGAGTACCCACCTGGTGTCACAGATCCACAGTCAACTTGGCCCGAAATATCGGGGTTGGATTCGATGGCCGATCGAGCAGATTGGCATCCTTCCGACTCCATGATGCTTGTGCGGGTCGGATGCCGCAACCAGTCTAGTCAAATGACAGTGATCACCTATCTTTGGGTCTTCTGTTTCTGAATACGGACTAAGCAGCAGAGCGGACGGCAGCAACTCTTCTGCCCATACATCAGGCACGCTGGCACACCAAACTGGACTTGATCAGTGTCCTCATCTGCGGCAAACGCTGCATGTCTACATCATGAACCATCGCTAGGATCTGTGTCTGTGTATCCTGGGAGGTCTGCCCAGCGTTTGGAACGGCAAGGACCCGATGGTCCCGCAGCAGACACACCATCACAAACTCCACCTGCGAGAACTTGTTGCCGGGCAATTTTGCGGGCCATCGGACCAGAGAAGAAAGGTGCATGGAGTGGGAGGAACGAGATTTTCTTCAGCTGCCTCAGAACCTAGTGTAATGGACTCCGAAATCCAACGTGACAGCTTTCACGCTAACGGATCCATCCTGTTTTGGTTTTTTTTTTTTTTTTTTCTCTCATTAGTGAACTTCGAGAAAAATGGGTTAGACAGCCAGTTGTGACTCTCCTTTCCGATATATAATAAGACAGTCAGCCACCTTACTATCCATGGAACTTTGGAAATATGTCCCATTAGTTTTATCAACCCCTGCTCAGTATAATAATTGACAATAGAATATAATAGAATAATGTGTATGACAATAGAAACAGACGAAATCATCACACCTCCCTCCAAACTCCCCCAAATCCCCATACCTGCCGACCAGTAACATAGTAAACATTTGACCCCAGACTCCCATGCCAAGCTACTGTACCACATGCTAAGACCGCAAACAATGACGCGACCGCAAAGAACCTGCATTGCATGATGCTCCTCGCACGTGGGTAGCTAGCGGTATCTAGCTAGCCAATCCGAACGGCGCAGCCCGATCTCACAGCCCTAAAGCCGGTGCACTACTCCGTACTCCGTTCTGGGTGGGATGGTCACCCTTGGTGTTTACTCTAAACCTACGTGTATCTCCATCATAGAGAATCTACGCGAAGCAAGCCAGTTGATCAAGTAGTGACCTCAACCTACTCGTTTAGTGTGTCATACGCGGGATAATGGTAACAGTAACGAGAACATATTCATTTGTAAGGGAGGGGTTTCTTGTTCTCGACAATAACAACAACACAATGACAATAACAGCAGCAACAAATACATCCACGCAATCCAAATTTCCGTTCGTTTCACCAGGCCAGCTGGTCACGTCACCTCATGTTATGCCCGTCGCGGTACGCCTTGACCATGGGTATGGGTATCATGTCATCCGGACTCCATGCAACACTCCTCTTCCAAATAAAACACATAAGGCAAATAACGCAAAATGAAGAAGTAAGACAAAGTAACAAACACCGAAAGCGTCATTTCCCAGATACAACCAGTAAGAGAAACAACAATCAACCTCCCAAATACAAAATCCCCATGTCCCAAGTCCCTACAGTATCCACTTAAGCAATCTCAAAAGTATCACGACCCCATCCATATGTATCCCTCAGTCGTTTCGCCCAGATACGAATCAGATACCCCTCGACGGCTGACTCATGGGGCCTGTGGATATTAACAGATTGCTTGATGTCCAGATACGCCGGAGGCTCGAACGAGAAGATGGATCCGGTCGTGGGTGCAATAGAGAATCCCACGTCCACCATCGCGGCCGCGAATGCTGTCCAGTTGATCGAACCGCGGGCTTCGGCGCCAGGATAGAGAGTAGAGAAAACCCGGAAGCTAGCCGCTTTGACTTTGATGATTTTGGGGTCGACTGGCTCGGGTCTGGCGATGGGAGCCTCCGGTGGAGGGGTAATTGGGCCCGCTGGTTGCTCCGGGCGAGTCTTTATCTTTTCTTTGGGTTGTTCGATGCTCAAACGCGGGGGGGTGGATTCGGGGAGAGCCGAGCTGCTAGCATGCGGGATGCTGGATTCTTGTTTCTGGCCCTTGGGTTTGGGGTGCAGATCGGTTAGGCATTCTTGGGCCATTTCACTGTACAGGGCTTCAAGGTCGGAATCACACTTATTTACAATGAATTCATTCAGGCTATTCAGAGCGTTCTCCGTCATGCCGGGTCTGACCAGCTTCTCCACCGGGACCAGGTAGTTTGCCAGATCAAGCTCCGATTTCCAAGTGTCGACCTCGTTAACAAGCGCTCGTAACTTCGTCAAGTAATGCCGGCCCTTTGTCGGATGGGTTCTGGGTAGCGTCACCGACGCGGAGAGAGCCTTTATGAACGATACCGTGACTGTGAGGTCCCCGAAAGCATCTTTCTCTGCGTCACTAATTTCGTGTCGCTCTGGATCGTTTACTTTCAGAAAAGAGTCTAGTTTTTGGATCCAATCCACTGCATCGGCGGCATCTGTCTTGCTTTGACACAGACGGAGTCGATAGTGCAAGCACGGGTTCGCGCGGGTCAATGTCTCGGGCTTTGTGGTCATAACTATGCGGCCAGTGCCGTTGTCGTCCACATCTTCGACCCGGGTAAAGTGCCGACAGCCGTCTGTCTTCTGCACGTGGCGTTTGAAAATGCCTTGAACACGTTGGTACTCTGCCTGTGACAAGTTGGCCAACTCTTGGAGAAGTGTAGCGCTGTAAGCTCGGTCGTTAGGTCCCTCAATCAGCGCCTGCAACACGGTATTAATGAAGCTCCAAACGTTGATTCCTATCGCCGCATTTTGAAGGCACTCAAAGGCTGAGGTACTCGCAGAGGTCGATGCCAGGGGCAGTGTAACGTCGTCCTCATCGGGAACGGAGTCAGGTTGGCTCAGGTACCATGAGTTCACCACACCCATGAAACCTTCCGGCTCCGCTCGATAATGATTAAGGTGGTCCTTCAGGGTGGTTACTTGCTCGAGTGCGCGGGCGGAGAGAGCCTCAAGTGAGATCCTGGCCTGTCTAGGCGCGATCGTCAGGGACGACAGGGCTTGTAGGGTCGCCGTTTCCGCCTTGAGAAATCGCGGTATCTCGTCTTGGTTAAATACTTTATCAAGAATGTAGTGCACAAGCGTGAGAAGCGCTTTGGTCAGAAAGCCCTGTCGTTTGATGATGATGTGTCCCGCAAACCGCGGAACACACAAAGCGGGATCTACATAGGGCGATACGATCTCAGATACTTTCTCAAAACGTTCCCCTGGGTCTCTGATGGTGCAATAGCTGCCATAGTCGGGCCCATTTGCAAAGAGTGTAAACTCGTTTGGACATCGGCATTGGATTTGTTCTATTTCGTTGTTACCCATCAGCTCGAACACCACTTCCCCATCACCGGGACCTCCGTCAACGCCTTGTATGAATTGCTCTGGGAGCGATGTGGTCGCCCGGTGGCTTATCATATCGAGCACAAAATCCGAGCCCGACTCGGCAAGGTCTTTCAGATTCCACTCGGGAACGAGCCTCCAGCTGTTCCCAAGCGACTTGTCCGTGGAGTCCTTGGGTAGATTCCCATCGGCGAGCCCAGCTCGGATCAGTCGTTCCTTGCCTGCCTTATCAAGTGAACTCCATATGCGACGTATCTTCATAAAATGCATCTCATATCGGTCCCGCAAGTCTCGTTGATCATGTTGTAAGATGTCGGGTCTCTCGACCTCTTGCGGTTCTTCCATTTCGAGGCAAGATAATAGATAGTTTAGGGATCGATGGAAGTGGGTACTCGATAGGCCTCCTAACCCGTCATCTGGTTAGCATATCCCATGTATCGGATAAAGAGGATAAAGACTGCAGTAACAAAAGGGATATCTCAAAGACTTAACTTGATAATAGGTATTCCTTAGAGCTTCTGTAGACTGAGTAAAGGTGATTCAGAGTGTTGAAAGATGAGTGGATGGATAGAAGAGAGGGGAGAGAAAGAAACGCCTCGACACGCGTCATCGCGTATTTAAAGGACCATCACGCGAAGACTCATTCTCTGCGTTTATGCTTGGCTTTTGACGTTTATTCCATGTGGGGTACTGTCATGTCTGCTTCCGGGAAAGGATTACACTTTATTCCATGAGACTGGGTTATGTGATCAGGTATGACAGGATGTGAGAGCTGTATTCACCTCGCAGTTTGATATAAAGCCACAGATCCCAGCTGGACCTGAGTTGTGATATCATAGCCATGCCTCTCAGGTATAACTCGAGGTGTCCCTTTAAGTGGGTATACCATAGACCCATCTTCAATGGTCTTCCTCGACGTTGCTCCTCCACTCTTCGTCCATGTCCACTATGATATTCATCCCATGGCATCTCCAGACTGGACTGTCCTCGAGTGCAGCATACCGCTTTCATCCTGCCAAGCACCTGTCAGCAACCCTATTGAAGCTCAGAGAGAGGCGGGCCTGGGCTTGGAAACCACAGGATCTCAATACTAACCCACCACATCCTCCATTGCACCTCACATCCTGGCATCAGAAATATCAAGCTAATCGATGATGCCATTGGAAGGCCTGCCGCTAATACAAGGCATCTTGGCAAGATCAGATTCAATCTGCTTTGACAGGGTGACAGGTTAAGCATGCCCGTCATATGCAGGAGAGTGGGAACGTTGAGATAGGAAAGTGGAGACGGTCCATATTTCAGGCACCTGTGAAGGCCCCCCCGATGACTTCATTGAGTGAAACAATGCATCTAGCAAACAAAAAGAACAATAAGCAGCGGATTCTGGACAGTAGGATATTCACATATCCACTCGCTACCACTTTTTATTGTCCGGGGAATTCCATTGTTGGCCAGACGTCACTAAGAAGCATGAACCATCCGCACGGACTGATTGATCTCCTCCGCACCCACACGATCTGTCTCGGAAATTCCCCTCCTTCGCTTCCAATTTCTTTCAGTATTGGTGACATATCCCTCCCGCCAGGAACCCCCATAAAAGGCCCTTTCCTCTTTGATGGTTCGCACACGCAGGATATCATACGTGCTGGCCGCCGTCATCGCGGCATCGCGCTCTCCGGTCGTTTGGCCCCCAACAACACGGATGTTCACGCCAGCTGCGTGGAAGCGACTCCTCCATATCCCATCCTCAGCGGGAGTCACAAAGATGGTGATTCGACTCGGGGACACCAAGGCGTCGGAGTCCACGCCGTACGGCAATGGGCCGATCACGAAGTCGTCGCCCCGAGAAATGGCTCGCTCGATGATGGGTGCATAGTGGGTGTGGAAGTAGGTTTCGTTCGGGCCGGTGTTGAGGGGCCCTGAGATGAATGCTATCTCCCGAGACTGGGGCGAGGGGGGTGCCATTGACGCGGACATGGTGAGGCATGGGTGGGCAGAGAGAAGAAGGAACGACTTCATCTTCCCTCGCGGAGGGGATCGGGTGGCTGGGCACCGCTAGCCCTGATCAGGTTAGTCCCTTCTACGGTTTGCTCTGAGTTTCCCTACAGATCATCTCCCAGTCGAAAAGCTTCATATCGCAATAAGGGAGTTACGCAGTTGTCTTGCTCGCAGAATTGCTAGTAGGCCTCGCCACGGATCCACTTTGGTTCCAAGACACCATGAAATAAAGCGGCCCGAAAGAGCCACGAAACGTCAAGAGCATCGCCTGGATGTTAGACGTGCTTCAAAAGGATGCAACGCCCTACTAAGCCTCGCCAATCCACACGCCAGATCGGCAACAGCCATGAACGTTCTCGGCGCGGTCAGCAGGCGTCGGGGGTGGTGGAGCCTCCCAACGGCCTTTGCCTCACTTTGCTTATATGGGGTTTAATCGAAGATGTTAGCGACTGCCTACACGCTGTTTCCGAGCCTTCCGATCATCCCCACGTTCTGGACAGCGCGACACAATGCTTATTATACTCTCAGAGGAACACCTTTGCAAGTCCGGAACCAGTAACCAGAATTAGAAATTGATGCGTCAATAGATGTAAGTATCTTATCTGCAACTTCCATAATGTGAACCTATTTTGACAGCAGCGGTAGCAATCGTCTAGAAACGCGGTCCGGAGGGGATGGTGGGCAATGCGGCTGTTCAAAAATGCGTGGTGCTCGGAAGGTACGGAACATTCGGAACTGTCCAGGTGTTCGATCTATATGTCTAGTGGCGAGGGAACCCTAACCAGGAACTTCCACGCCGTTATTGAGCTTTAATGAAGCTTAATCAATCTAAGATCCCGTTCCCCGATGACTGTGGGGGTCGTTGAAGTAGCTCGAAAGGGGTGGCTCGATGGAACCCTTTGGAAGGATCTGAAACTTGCCGGAATCGGTTGTCTTACTGCCCTTCCACTTGGAGTTTAATTAATTTACACCCTCTCCGGAAGTCCCCTCTGTGGCCAACCAGTAGAGCACCTGGCCAGGTTTCCTTGGTCCATTTGCTTCCATCCTAAGCATGTTCTCGTCTAAGCTTGTTTCTTTTACTGCTCTCAGCTGCAGACCTATTGTTTACGATACATCGTGAAATGTCGTCTAATTCGGACACATGTCCTACCATCTAGATCTTCGAGGTCTAGCAGATGTTTCTTCCCGGCTAAATTCCGGGGGACCAAAGACGAGGCTTCGACCATGGATTCAATTCCATATCCACCATCTAAGAAGATATAATCCCGTTTGCCGGCTTTCATCATGAACCTCCACCTTTCTCTGTATGTATCGCGCTGACCGGATCCTTATACAGACTAGTCCATCCATATGTATGGAGGGAACAAATCCCTCTTGTCAACCGCAGGAGGCTATCAATGCTCCCGTATTGGGTCGGGATTCCGAACCTATGAACATAGCTTGAACACGGTTGATCCATGTCTCAAACCCAGCAATCATCCTTCGAACCTGACATAGATATCCCCTCAGCGATGTCTCGGGCTCTCGGTGTTTTAATCTACACCAAGAGCACCGGAGATGTGAAATTGAGTTAGGCCAGTCAGTCATCACCGACCGTCTATGCCACAGTATTCTGGCCACAGAGGAACAGCTTCCACCTCAAGTATAAAAGGCAGGGACTTGTCTCTCAAACTCTCCCAGTATCATCTCATCCTCATCCTCATACGTTAAAGAATACCCCATCAAACCCAAACAACCGACATCTCCAACCCCCAACCCCTCCAATTTCAATCCCAGTCCTTCAAAATGCGTTTCTTCCAGTCCATCGCTCTGTCTTCTTGCCTCCTCGGAGCTACTGTCGCCGCTCTGCCCACCGACTGCACCCCTCCCGGCTCCCCCAGCGATTCCACCTACGGCATCTGCGCCTGACCCAGGCCGCTGCGTCCAACACCGCGGCGGTGGACACCTACCTGACCAGCCACTGCGGCTGCAAGACCATCTCCGGAAATAGCGCCGGCGTTATCACCGGCCTGGGCTGCGGTGGCCCTGGCCCCGAGGTGATCACTGAGGGTGTCTCGGGCTGGGCCATCAACAGCCAGTTCAACCCTGCTGCTTGCCCCCCGGGTTCTCAGTGCGATTAGATGAGCACTTGAACATGCTACATGTGAGTTTTTACAATTTTAGGCAAATATGGACGGTGCTGGGTACTGACTACCAGACCAGGACAGACAAGATTGCCGACATGGATGACCGTGGCTCTCGTGGTGGCCTCTTCTGCCAGGGATGATGTGCTGCGGGCTTCCAGTTTCCTGCAGAAATATGCGATTTTTTTTTTGTTTTTAGGAATTGTATATCACTTCCTCTTAGATGAACATCCCGTGGGTATGATAATTCTGACAATGATATTTTGCTTTTGTTTCCAAACTGGCGGTTCATGTAGCTTTGAGTGAGGTTTCCATGTTGTAAAGTACACAGGGGTTCTCGGAGACCTTGATGGACCCTTACTTGGGCCCAACATAACCAGCATAGAAGCAAGAAGTCAGCCTCTCTTGGTTTCGTATGAGTTATTTGAGTTGTCGAAAGCAAGCCGGATAAGAAACTGCATGCTTGACAGTCATGCTAGGCGCTGCAGTAAACTTTGCTGTGTGTCTCTCCGCCTTGTTGGGGTCAACCTCATGGAACACAGAGTACTGCAAGCTGTTGAATCTCTACAGACCACTCCGGTTAGATTGATATCCTTAATTAGACGACACTTTACTTGATCGGCTAAAGTCTGGATAGTTCTGCCAAACATAATTAATCTACAGTTCAACTCCCAGCACTGCGCACGGGAACAATCAAATCCTATTACCGAGAGAGAGTTAAGCTCTTTTTTGCTCTTCCATCTAAATCACACCATTGGCACCCTCATTAAAGGCGGTATAGAATAGAATAGAGCTCTTGTATACGCTGCAGCAGTATCACGGCCGTCGCCATAGCTGTAGGCCCCCTCGATGACGCCACTTGTTGTATTCCCGAGATTCCTTCCTCTGAACAGTGTCCCTCCCCTCGCTCATTTCGTCCGACACCGACATGATAAACGCAGAGTATAGGTTTTTTTTAGCAGCTTTGTGTGGGGTTTCACGGTATCGGAACCTTTGGGGATACTGGGAAGGATCTTTGGCGGGAGGAAGTGCTTAAGTTCCTGCTGTAGAGATAGTCGGGTTATCACTCGCATATTCACGTTTTCCGGACATTTAGGTGGGATTTAAAGCTGATTTGAGGTTGGTTTGAACTCGGGATTCAAACCCATGCGTTTATTCGAGGTCAAACGTGCATCAGATCCTACGCGTGCGTAGTTGTAGTGTAGTAGGAACCGAGGTGAAGCCCTTGGACAGTTATATGAAGAAGTGGGAAGAAGGAGATAACTGGTATGGAAACTTGAGGGAAAGGTAGTAAATTGGTGGTGAGTTTGTAAGGGAGGTCTGAAACTATCCAGAAGACCTACACACCTACATGCCTTCACCACCTAGCACCCTTCGACAGAAATCAACATCCACAACCCCACTTCCCACTGCTCACTACTCCCTTCCCCCAATTATAAATCCCACCTCACAATTCCAACAATATCTCAAATTCCGCGGAACCGGAATCCCGGAACCCCCACGGAATTGCCACGGAATTGCCACGGAATTGCCCAGTACACCCTCCACGACGACTCCACCAGTCCCGGTCCCACCAACCCTAAACCACCCCATTCTGTCTTCTGAACGGTCGGTGCTCTGGGGGGGGGCATGGTGATGGAACGCTTGGCTGCGTGGGATCGACGTTCGAGGGTGAAGATAAGAGGCCGAGATATCCGGGTTGTTTGCGCGGTCGGTCAGTCGGTCGGTTGGTCGGTCGGGCTCTATATTTTTCAGACCTACATACCTGCCTACTCAGATCATGAGAGATAGTCTGCAATTTGTTTCTGTTTTGTCTATTGTTGAGTGGGTTGTGACCACCACAGATTACAGGTCAGCAGCCCACTTGAAAAATGTCGGGTGCGCCTAAAGGGGTATCACATGACCACTTTCAGCGCATGTGCGCCTTACCGTCTTTGTTCTCAATTACAGGGTATCTGGGCATTTCAATACATGACACCACTTAAAGTACTTAAGAACTAGTTAATAACTGTTTGCAATCTATTTATTAATTAGATTTTGTAGTCTTGCCCGTCTTTCCATAAGCTCTAGTTCTTTTTCCTCATTTTGAAGCTGTTTCTCTCGTAAATTCTCTTCTCTTTCCTTAATTTGAAACTGTAAATTCTCCTCTCTTTCCTTTAATTGAAACTCACGTTCCTGGAG
>KZ825968.1:0-89773 GCA_003184645.1 Aspergillus ellipticus CBS 707.79 | reverse complement strand
GGAGGTGGGGAGGGGGATAAGGGGGGGAAGGGACAAGGGAAAGGGTTTCGGGAGATGGTGTTTTGGCCGGTGGAGTCGGGGAGGAGGAGGGATGTCGGGAGGGAGAAGGTGGAGGAGTTTATGAGGATGTGTCCCGGTCCTGGTCCGGGTTCTTCTTCTGGTGGTGGGGATGGGGAAGGTAATGGGGAGGGGGGTCTGTTGGCGACACTGAAGGTGGAGCGGGTGCGGTGGCATCCGGATAAGATCCAGCATCGGTATGGAGGGCTGGGGATTGAGGAGGTGGTGATGCGCAGTGTCACGGAGGTGTTTCAGATTGTGGATCACATGTGGAATGAGGAGAGGGAGAAGCAGGCCTGATTGATTGATTGATGCATAAAGATACCCCGTGGATGAGTCTGTTGGTTGTTTTAGGATGGATGCATGATACCCTAGTCTATTTTATGGTTATTGTTTACGTTTGTCTATTGATATCGTAGTGCGATTCGTAGGGTCATCAACTTTTCATTCGTCTTAACGAAGGAAGCCCCATAGATACACGAGAACACGGCTATGCAAAATGCGGACATGAACAATTGACTCTGTTTTTCTGTTTTCGCTTTACCCTCACACACACCGACTAGAACCGCGAGTATCGGTGCTTGGTCCGGTAGGCGGTCCAACCAACGTAGGCAGCCGCGAACACGGCCAGGATGAGCACGGCCTTGAACAGGAACCATCCCCAGCTGCCCTTCTGCTTGCGGCGTTTGACACGGCCGGTGTCCCTGCTGCCACGTCCGGACTTGATGTTGCCATTGCCGCCCTTGCCGCTGCCGCCAACGCCGTACAGGTTCTGGGCCTTGACCGAGACGATGTCGTGGTTGTCGCTCAGTTCACCAGTCTCGGCGGAGAAGCCCAGGTAGGCGACGGAGGGGATGGCGATGTTGGTCTCCGGGGCAGTCAGCTCGAAGCAGGGGATCCAGCTGTCCTCGGACTTGTACTGCAGGTCCAGAGTCAAAGACTTGTCCTGGAAGTAGGTCAGACGGGCCTTGGTGGGGATGGAGGCGCCTCGCAGACCGCGAGCCTATGCAATCGTTAGACACAACATAAAAACAAAAATACCGCGGCACTTACCGAGCATCCAGCGAGTTCGTTTGCCTTTCCGTCGTGAGCCTGGTCGTAGGTGGTCTGGCCGTCACCCATCATGGCCATGACGTAGGGGAACGAAGTACCGGGGCGGTTGTTCTTGTACGTGTCGAAGAAGATACCCAGGCCCTCGAAGTTATCCGTCGAGCCAAAGACCGGGCCCTGGGTCGCGCGCTGCTTGGTCAGCCACATGGCGAAGCCATCGCCGTGCAGGTTGCCGGAGCCTTCGATCTTGAATTCAACCTCGATCTGCAAAACATCAGAACCATTGCCTCGTATCACACTCCCACAAACAACTAACCTCCCAGTTGGTCGCGGTAAGAGGAACACGCGAGAAAAGCCATCCCTGCTGCGACGGCTTATCGGACGTAAGACGGATGTATCTGGAACTGTTCAGCAAGAACCTCAAACCGCACTGCGGGGAAGACCGAAGACCACGTACTTATCGGCGCGGATTATCGTGTCACCACCAAAATCGAACCAGCGGCTTTGGAAGTCGGAATCCAAGTATGGCTGTACCCAACGTCAATAAGACTGCGCAAACGGCGACTCCACGGCTAGGAAGTTTCAGGTGAACCCACTGGTGCGAGACTGTGCGTGCGGAGCTATGGCGAACTAGTCAGCAACAACGCCATCCCCAACGATAGTAGCGTACACACCGGAATGCTCTTGATGTCATCATCGCCATCGTAGGCGCTGGCGACGGGCACGCTGGCCAGGCCAGCAAGGCACAGGAGGGACGAGAGCCGCGGAAGCAGCATTATTCACGAAATATCGAGGGGGAGGGGAGGATCGCAAAAAGCTTCGTAGATAGCTCAAGACGAAGGAACGATCGCAAAAATGAAGGAAGGTGTAAAACTGTCCGCAATATAGAAACGATAGACGGCAGCTAAAAAAAAAAAAAAAAAAGGGCGCTCTCCAACAGACACTACTGTAGAACGGCGGGCGGGATACGTAGTCAATTGTCACCGGGACATCAACCAAAGCAAGCAAGCGAGGCACGTCCTGGAGACTGGAGACGGACGGACAGGCGGTCAATTGAGAAAGGTAAGGTCGTCGGGCGGAGGAGAATGAAAGAGAGAACCAACACCGGGGGGGGGGGGGAACAGATCAGAGATCGACGGACGGAGCAGCAAGCAAGCAAGCAAGTAGCAGCGGCAGCAAGTATAAAGATGGGAAGAACTCCAAGTGTCCACATCGCCGGTGTGGCGCGGCGGCCGAGGTGTGGCGCTCCGCCCGGCCCCAGCCACGCCCTCCGCGGCGAGACAATCCGATCGGATCCTGAGCTGGAAAGATCCTGTCGCCCATCTGCACGTTACCTTTGCTTTCTTCGACGCCCACCACCCACCGTCTTTACTTCGATACCATCCAGATCCAATCTCTCACAATGGCTCTTTTCGGCGGCGACTCCTCCTCCAGCCAGGATGCCAAGACGGCCTTGGTCAAGCAGATCCAGCAAGAGGCCGCTATGAACAACGCCCGCCAACTTATCAGCGTATGTCGAATAATCCAGCCCTGAAGCCCGTACCGTACCACTAGCAAGAAACCCGGCGTTAATGTCCCTTTAGAAAGTGAACGAGCACTGCTTCGCCCACTGCATCCCCCGCCCCGGCTCCACGCTCTCGTCCCGCGACGAGACCTGCCTGTCCCAGTGCATGGAGAAGTACATCTCCTTCTGGAACACCACCAGCCGCACCTACGGAATCCGCCTCGCCAGCGAACAGAAGAAGCTCGGTGGGCAAGATGCCGCCGCCATGGCCGCCTTCGGTACGCCTAGCTCCGAGTAAAGCAGACCGGGAAAACGATCAATGATGGGAGGTGCTATGGGGATCGGACCTCCCCTTCTTTGCGTGTTGATACCTCTTTGATTCGATTCGGGGATTCTCTTCACTATTTGTCTTATCAAGCGTCAGGAGCCATCTCTGCCACGATATTTGTGTATACTAGGGCGGGTTGGGTTTCGGGAAGTCGGCTACTCTGCGGGGATTAGTTCTAGAAACAAAAGCCCGGGCTTGCGATCGGTATTGCAGCGGTCGATCCCACCAGCGACTGTGCACGCGCTGGTTGATTCTGTAAGAGGGACGTCCGCGGATCCAAGGCCTACTTTTATTGCAATGAAATTCAAGTATGTACATTATACAGCTGCCTCCAAACGGAAAGATAGAAGAAAGGGAAGTCATCCAGAGACCCAGAGTAGCCCTCCCCGATATTTGCACAATGACTATCAATAGCAGGACATAGAAAGAAATGGATGCAACTGGCGACCATCCGCCAGTCAACAGCGGATCGATCGGCATAACACAGAACCCCCCCCCCCCGAAGCTTCCAGCACAAACACCGCCGCAAACACCCCTCCTGCCCGGCCAAAAGCGAAGAAATATAGACGAGTAAGCCCAACCAGACGCAGGCACAGGAAATCCGAGTCGTGTCATCCCACTCTGGATCTCCGTGCGTGGAACCATGGACAAAGCATATATGCAGAACTGCGAAAGTTGGAACGAGGGAAAAAAGCAGATGGAACCATGGCACATGTGCGAAGAGATAACTCAGGGCAGGCGTCAAACAATGACGGTGCCTTGGCATGTATACTCTACGGCGAAGGCAGCCAAGGCCGGTCGGCCAGCGATCATAGCAAGGAGAAAACCGACATAGAGTGAAAATCAAAGAATGGTTGGGCATATCTCCAACCACCACTACCATGAGTAAGTAGCCCAGGTAAGGTCTAGAAAGAGGGTATCCCTGTCTTCAAGACTCGCAATGTCATCGACCAGATTCAATCTGGATGGGTCGATCCCATCTCTGCAGCGAGGCAATCATTCCATCATAACTCATAGCGGCACTAAAAGTCGGGGAACAAATGGCCGTGTCTGTCACAGCAACTCCGTCAGTAACAGGGTCGAGATAGGGCAAATCGGAAAAGAATAACTTCAGGAGGGGATACATACTGGTCTTCGCCACTCATGCCATATTGCTCAGTCTCTTCCGGATAGCGGTCGTACTGACTGGCATCTCCCTGCCCGCCCCGGATCGGAGGCACGTAAGGGGCGTCGATATCCTTCCTTGCCAGACGATCCCAGGTGACCTCCGCAAACCAAGGGTGGTTCTTGACGTCATCGGAGCCGCCATGGAGATTACCCAGGCGCTTGGTCAGGTCGGCCGTGATCAGTTGAGACAGCAGATCCACGGCGTCCGGGTGCAAGTAGGGCGGGTACTTGACTCTCCCGCGCAGAATGTTTTCATAGATCTTGACTGGGGAGCCACTGTCCCAGAATGGTGTGAAGCCGCAGAGCATTTCAAAGATCAAGATTCCTAGCGACCACCTAGACGTTGTCAGCCAGTTCGTCCGGGCCTGATCAGACTTCAACATCGGCACAATCTTACCAGTCGACCGACTTATTGTAGCCCTTGGAGGAAACCACCTCGGGCGCCAGGTAATCGGGGGTACCACAAAGGGTCCAGGTGATGTCGGGGACTTCCTTGGCAAATCCGAAGTCGGTGATCTTCAAATGACCATGGCGATCCAACAGCAGGTTCTCCGGTTTCAGATCCCGATAGATGATCTGCTGCTGGTGGAGATATTCCAGGGCGAGGGTGACTTCGGCGGCATAGAACTTGGCGACCGGGTTGGGGAATCGCTACACAAGATCCACGGCGTCAGCTTGTACGATGGTCCTTCCAGAGCAACGGACGCAACCCACCTGTGATTTGCGGAGCAGACTGAAGAGTTCTCCTCCCTCTACGAAGTCCATGACCATGTACAAGTTCCGTGAATCCTGCCATGTACCCCACAGCGTGATCAAGAACGGATGCCGCACGCGATTCAGCATGCGTCGCTCGTCGTTGGTGTGCTCGATCTGCTTCATCTTGACGACTTGCGCCTTCTTCAGAACCTTGATGGCGTAAAAGCGGTGGTTGTGCTTCGACTGCACCAGATGCACGCGGCCAAAGCTACCGGTACCGAGGGTGCGCTGGAGGGTGAAGTCCTCCAGGGAGTACTTGCCCTTGGTGGTGCGCGAGTCGTTGCGACTGGAGTGCTGGGCCTGCGCATGGCCCCCTGCGCCCGATTGCATGGCGGCTGGCTGGGAGGAGTGGATTATGTTCTGTATGCTAGCCGCATTGGCGTTGGACTGCGGGAGGCCAGCAGGATGGGCAGTGGGCGAGGCGTGCGTCACGGATTGCATGGGGGCTGCTTGACCCTCGCTGGATTTCTCTGCTCCCGAAGACTGATTGGGCTGATTGGTAGCGGGCTGATGCAAGTGAATCGTGGGGTTCGTGGTGGTGCCAGAATTGGTGGCGGGTTGATGGTGGTGGTGATGATGGAGGAGGTGGTGGTGGTGGTGGTGGTCTTCGGCAGCGTTTGGTGACGTCTGCGTCTGGGCCGAACCGGCTTCCAGCTCTTTGGAGAGGGTCTGCGAATCTTTCGTCCGCCGTTTTTTCAACAGACCTCCTAGACTAGGCATCGAGAACGTGGCTCTGGGACAAAGTTAAAATTCTAAACAGACGCAGAGCATACAGCTGTCTGCGTAATAGGATTGCGTGCAGCGACGAAGAGCTCAACCCCTCTGTAAGAGTGCTTCCTAGAGAGGGGAGAGCAACAATGAGAGCGGCGAGCTTTTTCTGAGGGCGGCCGGTTCGGGCGCGGATACAGCGGAGCCACCAAGAGAAGCAGCTTGGTTCCGAACAGCGGTCAACGGAAACTCAATTGGGGGGGGAGGGCGAGGGCGAGGGCGAGGGCGGACAGAAGGGACCGTGGAGATGATCGGAAGAATGGGAGAGGTGACGGACGGGAGAGAGACCGGGGAAGTCTTGGAGGGCGGGATGGGGATGGATGGGTAGGATCGAATGCTCGTGTGCGGATGGGTGAATGAGATAACGGGGAGGAGAGGGGAGGGGAACGGAACGGGAGGGAGCAGCAGCAGCAGCAGCAGTAGTAGCAGCAGAACACAGTAGCAGGCTAGCAGCACAGCAGCAGCACAGCAAATTGGGGGGGGTGGAAAAGGGAAGCAAAGGAGGAGGAGGCGGGGTTGGATGGGCGTCCCTCTGCATGCTTTGGGCCTAGCGGAGTCCCCCTTCTCGCCTTTCATTGTCTATTCTGGATTCTGGATTCTGGACGGACGGTGATGACCATGACCCCCTCTCAGTTATACACACAGTACACACTCAATCCCACCTCTCTCCCCCGCCCCATCCTACAACAGTTCCGGCAGGCCTGCCAGTGCGACCATCCCGGATGGCACCGCATGAACGGTCGGCGTCGAACCCACGCCTCTGGCCACAGTATCACCAGCAACCCAAACCCAAACCCAAACCCAAAATCCCAATCCCAATCCAAACCCAACCGACTCCACCGCAACGCTAAAACATACTTTGGTAGGCGGCCAGTGTTTCTGTCCAGTTTCTCCCACACAACCACCCTCCATGCCCAGTCATCGTCATGACATGCAAAACCGGCCTGGAGCCCGGCATGGATCGCGGGACATCGATCCTCGATCCCAACCCCGTTGGCTCGGTTCAGCCGATCTCAGCCGGCTCGGGCGACTGGCAGGAGGCTCGCGACCATGGGCCCGGGGTGTCAGTAGGAAGTAGTTATCATCATCGTTGATCTCGAGGTCCAGTTCCGGTTCGCCTGCTCCCGATGAGGTCATCACCGGCCGTTCTCAGATGCGCTGCGAATTGCTTGGTAGATAGTTGGTACTTGGGAGTTGGTACGCTCCATCCTCTAGCTGGGGGTGAAACGCTGAAACTGCCGGTGGCTTGCGAGACTCGAGACCTGCACGGTGAACATTAACAATTTAACACATTAACATCCGCACTGCACCGCACTACCGCACCACCCCCTTCCTTCCCTCCCAAATCCCAGGAAATAATCCCTCCAATCTCACTCCCTCCCTTGGAGGTGCACGCGGTGACTTCATCACCGCCCGGTGGATCGGTGGAACAGCCCCGCCTCGGGCATTTTGCTGCTCTGCAGCTCACGGGCGGCCTATCAGGGCGGGTGTGCGGCGACTAATCCCCGGGCGCCTCGATGCCCGTTGGTTCGTTTGCTCGGAGTGGCTTTGGAGGGTGGATGTCGTCGCGACGCTTTCATCCCCCCCAGCCCGGTCGGTGTCGGTAGCCCTGCAAAGTAGCTACAAGCTAGAGTGGCTAGTAGCTTCTAATCACCCTAATCACCCTAGCTACAGGCTACAGGGGTCTAGTCCTCGTCAACTGCCCACCCACATCTAGACGGTGAAGGCCGACCATCCGCCGCCGTAGCGATTTCATTCAAATTGAATCTCAAATCCAATCAATCACAATCAATCAACAAAAGCAAAAGTAATGCTTGCCTCCAAGCCAATGTCGCAACGCCGCTGCGCTCCCATCCGGAGCGGCAGTAAAAAATACCAAAGTCCTAACCCTAGATGCGATAATGCGCCATGTTCTTCTTGATCTCGTCCACGATTTCCACCGCCTCCAGAGCATTGCGGGCCTCGAAGTCATACCGCTTCTGCTCGTTGGCCTCGTTGCCGCGCAGCACCACCACCCGGAAGTTCTTGGGGTGCCGCCGGCTCACTTTGCACCCCACAACATCGCTGAAGCTGATCGACCGCGTCTTCGTGTCCGACCCTGTTTTGCCCGTCTCCGCCGGCATCATGTGCATATAGTCGTTGTCGAACGTCAGGATCCGGTGGTTGGACGCCGTGAACGACATCGATTGCTTGCGCCAGACATAGTACCGCCGGTAATACCCGCCGATGAGGTCCTGCTTCTGCGTGAGCGGGTGCAGCATGCGCTGTCCGCTCTTCTTCCCCTTCTTAGTGGGCGCGCTGGTGCTCTCCACCAGCAGCGGCGCATTGGGGGAGGAGCTGCCGGGGGAGCCCGTCAGCGGCCCGAAACGCCGGCGCACCAGGTCCAGTTCCGTGAGGTTGCCCAGCGCTTCCACGGTCCGGTCCAGCGGCGCAATCGTATTGGATCCCATCACCTTGAGTAGATAGTTCCCCTTGTCCAGACCCCATCGCTTGCACACGGAATCGAGGATCTCCGCGATGTAGCTGTCGGTGGACGTGTTGAGGGTCATTAACTGCGCCGAGCCATCCGGGTTCATGAACCGAATCTTCAATGTCTTGGAGACACCCAACCGGGGAGTAGCATGGGACGTAGGCACGGCAGGCCGGTCTGCGGGCGTAAGCGTGTTGTCGTTGAGAGCCGACGAAAAGGGCTGTCCCAATATGGGGTTCGGACGAGCCGACTTGCTTTGCGGAACAGGCTGCCCGGGGGGCGCAGGCGGCGCCATAGCTGTGTCTCCGCTATCATCTGAAGGTGCCAGACTGTACATGGGAAACTGGCGCTCGTTTTCTTCAAATTCCGCCTTCGTGGCTTCGACAAGCGCGAATTCATCGTACTGTTTGCCCCTGGTTCGCCGCCCAGCCGCCCGATTGTTATTCGACGTAAAGTCGGAAATGGGCGAGATCCGACCGAGCGCCGGGAAGTCATATTCGACCTCTCCATCTTCCACCATCCGAAGGGTCCACATGTTCACGGTAAGCTTATTACGATCGATGGACGGTTCACGGGGTTCCTCTGCGTACCGCCAGAGGGCCAGACCGATAGCCTCCACGACAGTGACCGGTGCTGGTTGTTCTGCGAGCTTCGACTCACGAGTGATGGGCAGGTCCAGTGGCTCATCAGGGTCGGAGGAGAACGGTAGATAGAGCTTGATGTTTAGGACATCGCTGAGTCCCTTTCCAGACAGCACTGCGAATTTCTCGACCGGGTTCGCCGGCGCTTGCTTGCGTGCATTGAGCGCCTGCGAGAGCAGACTGACGGGTTGCACCGTACTGATTGGCCGGGGCGGAGGAAGATCTTGTAACTCGGGTGCTGGGGCTTTGGGTTTCCTCGGAGATACCGTTTGTGATCCGGTGCCATTCTGCAACTTGTGCATCAAAGCGATCGGTGAGGACGAATTCAAACTGCCAGTGATCCCGACCCCTCCAAGAAGCGACGCGGAACCCGCTGTTGCGTCGAACTCCGATGACAAGGCCGAGCCCACGGATTCAGCGCCCGAGTCTTCCGCCTGCTCATCCAACTCTTCAAGATCCCCCGTGCCAGGTACCCCGTATCGTTTCCTCGTTGGCTCTATCACCTGATCTTGGCCGGAGAATTGGATCTGCCGCCTCTTGAATAGCGAGGAGTCCAGATCATTGTCCGAGGATATGTCACTGCTAGCGGTCGTAGTGGTATCTCTCCGCGGGCGTTCATTTATGCTACTGACGGCAGTGCCCAGCGATCCCGTGCGGTAATGGGTGCCGATGGTTGGATGAGACGGCGACGTGACCATGACCTGCGGGCTTCCTTGACGGCTTAATGAACGTATGGGAGACGATCCGGCTCGTGTTCGTATCGGCATCTTGGTGAATTTGATCTGATGCGCAGCACTGTTGTAGGTGAGCATAAGATTTCAGGTATCGGGCCTCTATCCATCCACGGATATCACTCACCTTCGAGCACTATCCCCGTCATCATCGCTCTCATCACTCAGGTCACTACTGTCATCATCCTCGGCCTCCCGATGTTTCTGATGATCTTGTCGCTCCCTTCGATGAGGTCGTTTCCCGCGGTTTCGGCGCCCAACCACATCCACGTGGCTTTTCCCAGTGACCATGCCCCCTTCGTCATCTTCGCCATCATCCCCTAATCCAAGTCTTTGCGTCTCGCTTGCGTCTCTGGCGATGCCCAGCTGGTAATACTCGGAGGAAACCGCTGCCGTAGTGGGAATCGGCGGGGAATAAGTTCGTTTGATGTTGGCTGCTGCGCTTTGTGTGTTGGGGTTCGTAGAGGCCGACGACCAGCCCGCCGCGCGAAATCCGGGCGTGTTGAGCACGGTGTTGTTCACGTTAATGAGTCTATCACCGATGCCATCCTTAATGGTAGACAGATAGGAGGTGCGCAACTGCCATATTGTGAAACTGGCAGAAAGTCAGTCGCTGAGCCGGGGTCGGGAACAGACAGGAACACCACGGGGGGTGACATGAGGGGAACGCGAGGGTCGCGGGTGTCAGGCATACTCTTCATTGTGAAGGAGGGACATTTTGCAGCCACTGCAAGAAAGGATGAGTAGAGTAAGAGATACAGTCAAGTTCGCCGCAATCAGAAATGAAGATCATCTACGCCCAAAGAAGCGAAACCGCTATCGGGGTTCGAGTGGGCATGATCCCAGGATGCTGTAACAAAGGAAGTAGGTATATGCGCTGGGCTGGAGCAGCCAGCGGAGCAGAAAGGAGCGTGGCCACGCGTACCAGGACCAGCCTGGAGTCCGGAAGGAGGGAGAATAACACAAATGGACAGGAGAAAGCGGTGCTGCAGCTGCGGTGTGGGGATGGGAAGCAAGTTCGCAGGCTCAGCCGTCGGCGCGGGAGGGAGAGAGGCGGTCGAACCCCGTGGCTGATCTCCGCACCGCCGCCATTTCCCGCGCCGATGCTTATTCAGACAGGCCATAATCTACATTATTGCCAAACGCTTCGCGACCTCCAGAACCCGGGAATGCCAGAGAAACCCGGTTGAGTGGTTTCGACTACATTCTGAGACTCTGTAGATCCCTGGCTGTCTGCCCAACTTCCGCGGCCCCCCACCCCAAAGCTATCGGATTCGGGCCTGTCTTGGCCTGTCTAAGACTTGATGCGGGGTAGAAATACAGCACTGTAGATTCAAGATAGATATCCTCCATTGTATTCGAGACAGCAGCAGTCCGTTCGGAATCTAATAAATACATAATACATAATTAGGGGCATTAGCCTGTGTCTCGTCATTTTCCGAGAATCATTTCGCTTTTGGCTTGCGACCTCGTGCCTTCTTCGGTTTCTCTTCATCGTCAATGAAATCGTCGTCGGCCGCCGCTTTCTTCGTCTTCTTTCCTTTGGCGCCACCCTTCGCGGCCGATTTCTTGGGCACGCGAACGTATTTGTCCTTCTTCAGATCAAGCTCTTCATCCTCCTCGTTGTCTTTCGAATCATCATCAAGAACATCCCCATCATCCGATTCCTCAATGGCATCTTCAATATCGGGCTTCTCCTTCGGCATTTTCTTCGGAGCGGTGACATTGCTAGCCTTCATGAAGGGGAGGGGGTGCGAGCGCTGGTTGTAGATGCGCGTGAAGGCAGCCTTCGTCTGGGTCTCCAGCTTGACCTTGGACTCATCCATAGGGCCCAGCCCAAGCTCCACAAGGGCATCCCAGTCCTCCCGAGTAAGGAAGTAACTGTCCATGAAATCAATAACATCGTCAACACTGTCTTTGCCCTCGACCATCAATCGACGGACTATCCGGTCCCAGATGAGCGGCATATATTGTTGCCGGATTTCATCCCGGTCTCCAGAGGCACGAAGACGCATGTGACCCTGGATTTCCTTGATCAAACGCCATAACTTCCCTGCAATGGGTGTCAATGAAGTCTCGAATGAGGAGTAAAAGATTGGACATACCTTGTTTACTGTTCTGGCCCAGCCAACTAGTGAACCCGGGTCGTTCCGACATGTTTCCATAAATGAAGCTTGCAGGTCGGACAAAACTGAAGATAGCATGAGTCGGCATAAGACTCCATTGCTGTTGAGTTCCGTGGATCATTCGGTCAACAAGATCACCATCGCTTATGCTCGATGCTGCATTGTCTGCCAGTTCAAGTAGCTTCAGTTTTTGTTCTCTGCCCTGGTATCCGCCAGCCAAAGCTGGTCGTGTTCTCAGATAATTCTCCTGAAGCATCAGATAGCTGAATTCGTGGTCATTGAAGTAGAGCTCGGTCTTCTCGTTCAAAGTAGCGGTCGAGCTCGGGGAGAACATTTGTGCACTGAGGATCTTGCTGACGATATCCCACGGCTTCAGGATCACATGTTTTTCCCAGGCTTTGGACATCTCCCGTCCCTTCTCGTAGTTCAGATTCTTCTGATCCAACTTCACCGTCGAGAGCATATTGATAACCTGCCGAATATCGGCGTTGGTCCCTTCGATCAGGCTATCCAGAACCTGAGGCGGGATTTTCAAGCCCTCTCGGAAGCAGATGGTTGAGAGCCTGGCTCTGATCTGCTCAGCCGTCGGGCGCCTGAAAGGAAGCTCGAATGTAACATGGTCAAATGGCTTCATTTTCGGGAGCCTCCGCTCGTTACATATCAGAATCAGCGGGATGTTAGTCTTTTTGGCAATCGCTGCTAGCGCACCAACTCCACCACGATCACCAGCAGACATTCCATCAACTTCATCCATGATAAGGACGAGGTTTTTCTTTTCGCTCTCCACTTTCTTGCCAACGCCCGAGAAATAGCCCTGGAGAGAAGTAGTATCTAGAACTCCAAGGAGGCCGTTTTCCACGAGTTTCTTACTTCTCGTATCACTGGCATTCGTCTCGACGACATCAAATCCTTCCGTTCTGGCGACCAGATGTGCCGCGGTGGTCTTTCCAATCCCGGGGGGGCCGTGGATCATAACAGAGCGGTACGTTCCTGATCCATCCCTCCCTGGCTTTTTAAAGCTGGACTTGGCATTCTTGTGCCAGTCGCGGAGCCAATTCTGAAGCTTTTCGACAACTCCCTTGTTACCGTATATCATAGTGGTCGAAGTCGGGGCATATTTCGTGGTCCATAGGCGATCATCGATTTTGGGTGTTTGAGAATTCGACGGCGGTTGAGATCCCGATGGCGCGTTGTTGCGCATGGTCATTGCTTTGCGCTTCTCTTCGCGATCGATCTCAGCAGCCATTGCGCGAACCTTTTCTTCATCGGCCTTTTTCTTTGCCTCGTGTTTCTCTGCCGCCTTCCCGTCACCACCGTTCGCTGGGAGTCGCCGGATCAACTCAAAAAGTCCCTCTTCATTGATCGTCTTCAGATTATGCTGTTTGATTGTTGCAAGCTTCTTGGGCCCAGCGTCGGCTCCCAGAACCACATAACTGGTCTTTGAACTTGGAGCTCCCGTTACTTTGCCGCCATATTTCTTGACCAATGCCTGCCCTTCATCGCGGCCCAGGGAATCTAGAACACCGGTGAAAACAAACGCGAGTCCTGCGAGACAATTCTCTTCTCCGTCTGGCATTTGAACGCTTCCGCCCACAGGAGACCGCGAGCGTTGGGCCTGGGCGGCGAAATTGAATTTCTTCTTTTCACCAGTCTCCGCCGGGGGTGACGGTGGGCGGATTGTTGGGATGCTGTCAAAGATATCCTGGATCTCCTTACTTTCGGGTTGATCCTTTTTGGTAGGAGACGCTCTTGGTTTTTTGGGCGTATGAGAGGTTGCTTTGGCCTTATCACCCTTCTTAGGGCTAGTCTTGAATTCGGGGTCCTCATCCTTCTCAAAGACTTCGGATTTACGCTTCCGCGCTGGCTGAGAGGTCGCTGACTTGGTTGCTCTGGAAGATCTCTTAGGCAGATCCTCCATAACCACATCGTCATCCGATTCGGGTGGGGGTGACTGCGTCTTACGCCCCGGTTTCCCGGAGGCTGCACTAGCAGGCTTTACCACAAGTTCCTCCAACTCACTGTCACTGTCTTTGTCCTCTTCCTCGACATAATCGTCATCGTCTTTGCCCGACTTCTTGTATTCCGTCGCAAAGATATCGTCATCACCGGCCTTATCATCGTCGAGAACAGCTGTAGACTTCTTGGTAGATGCACGACTAGCTCGTTTCACTGGCTTCTCCGTTTCTGTAGGCTTCTTGGGTTTGGGTGATTGCTCAGCAGCAGGCTCGTCGACGGGTGCAGGGGCGCTACTTCTGGCGGGCCTTCCTCTCTTTTTGCTGGACGCGAAATAATCCGAAGTAGATGTCGGCTCCCCTTTTGAGGGTTCTGGCTTTCTGAGAAATTGTAGTTAGTATACGGATGGCGATAGAGCCACGGGAGATTGGACATACGGCTTGCTCGGAGCCTTCACTTTTGGGCTCGCGGTCTTAGCTGGGACAACTTCTTCATCATCGCTGTCGTCGACAACCTTCCTTGTCCCTAGAAATTCAAATTCAATACAACAGGCCAAACCCGGACAGGTGAACAGTTCGCTTACGCTTTTTGCGAGTGGCAGGCTCCTAATTATCTGACAGTCAGCGATTGAGTTCCCGATTCCCGCCTCGACAGGAATTAAAAAATTGCATGCGCAACCAGGTATCAACGTACCTCCTTCTTGGGCGACGGCTTCGCTGGAGACGCACTGGAGCCCTGGCTGGACTTGCTGCCAAAAAAGCTCCGAATATCAGCAGGCATGGCGAGGGACACTTATGGGTGCATGCCCGGGTATGGAGGGACAATGCGATGTAGTCTTCCGACCGAGAGAGAGCATGCACCGAAGCACTCCCAGCTTGCAACTTGCAACACCACTTGGACCAGCAGGCAGCTACACCAGAAACACGACGCGCTTGCCTGGAAGCTCCGGCGGGCGACGTGACTTAATTGGCTTACCTAAGGCGGCACGCGTGTGGTACGTGCGCAGCTCTGAGTCCCGTTCGGGAAGTGGAATCGGACCTGCAGAGACGCCGAGGAGGGCCTGAAAGTCTGCGGACCATCCAACGATCGCTCCCCCAGACCGAACAAGCACGCAGGGCGCATTGTCCAGGATCGCAATGGGTCCGCAACTGAAAATGTTCTCGGGCCCGCAGATGGCCTTCTTCCGGCCCTCATGTGAGACTCCCTCATCTCGCTCCAAGGGAAAAGTTTTTACATCCTGACACAATTGCCGCACCTTAGGTCTGTCGACGCCTTTCACGGCCTTCCCACTATCACGATGCTTTTCGACCACTTCGCCCGCCCTTGATTGGCTCACGCCCAAGTTCGCCGAGCGTTCCAAGTCGCCCAAGGGTCGTCCACATGTCGCGACTGGCGGTTCTTCCCGCGGTACAACGGTCGTCTGGGGTCAGTATGGCTTGCGGATGAAGGACCATGACCGCCGGTTGCCGGCCTCTTCCCTCAAAATCGCCGAGGAAACTATTAAGAGACGTCTGAGGGGTATGAACTACCAATTGTACAAGCGAGTCAGCGCAAACATCGGTGTCTACACCAAGGGCAATGAACAGCGTATGGGTAAGGGTAAGGGAAAGTTCGACTACTGGACGGCAAAGGTCGGGGTGAGCAGAATTGTCTTCGAGCTCCAGGGTGACCTGCACGAGAAGGTCGCCAGGGAGGCGTTCCGTCTGGCGGGCCACAAGCTGCCCGGTACGTTATATCTCCCGAAAACTGGATGATTCCATGATGATCCCATATGAACAACAACAAACTAATCAATCATACAACAATTTCAGGCCTGTGGGAATTCGTCAAGAAGGGAGACCCGCCGATGGTCGGTCTGACCAAACTAGGCCCCGGAGTAACTTTGGAAACCCTCAAACGCGCTCGCCGAACCCCAGCCCTGGGCACAAGCAGCCTCCCAAACCCCCCGAAGTCGACCTCATCCAGCCCCTCTGCTTCCCAATAAATCAAGCGCGCCATTCAAATTTTCAAATCATGTTCATTTACCACGGTTTATTCACACAATTTGTGACATTTAGGCCCCGACGCCCGAACCAGGCCCATACCCCTGTTCTCTCCTGATTTTCGCCGCCAGCGTTTCCTCCTCATCCGGGGTTTCGGGCTTCAGGTCTTGTGTATATTATCATCAGCTTTAGATTCTGTGTCTTCCGATTGTCGCCGGTGTCGATGTCTTCATACGCGGAGTTGGGAAACGAAGCTTATCTGTACCTTTGTCCGTGTACCCGGAGAGCCCGGATGTAGACTCCCCTTTCTCGAGCAGCCGTGCCAAAGGAGTGTCGCCATTCTGGCTATCGTTGTCGCCACTGTTATTGTTGTTGTTGCCTCCCAGGGTGGTTCTCATCTCGCTCGTTGTATGTTGGGAGCCGCCTAGACGGAAAAGTCAGCCTCTATCCTACCTAGAGAGCCACGGGTTGGTTCTTCAACATACCGCCCAGCTGTCCCGTCTGCTTTTCTGGTGTTTCAGTGTACAACCGGATAGACTCATATCTTGGAATATGATTAGCCACCCGAATCATGCCTCGGTGGCGCTACCGAGCTGGGAGCAGACATACTGGGTGTTTTCACCACCGGGTTCAATATCCATGAGGTTGGGGTTGGACATGATGTCGGTTATGTGTAAGATTGAGAATTCTGAGTACTAGTAATACTTTAATCGAGGTTTACAATTCGTACGAGGTGTGATGAAGTGTGGTGAGGAAATGGGGTTGCTGGCAGGGTGGTGGTCCCGCAAGCATATGAGCATGTATGACGTAGTCTATCAGAAGCACCGACCAAGGTTGGTCGTGACAGTCGTTCCTGGGAATCTTTATTATGCAATGATTACAGGGGCAGAAATGATGGAATGAATTTCATTAATTAACGACCTGCTGTCATACGGTTGTGTCTAGGTTGGGGGCTTTGGACCCGGATTATTGCGATGGCAAATATCAGCTTCAGATTTCATCCAACCACAGAAGCGATTGGCGCTAGATTCCGGTTTTTATTTAAGCTTAATGCAATGTTTTGGGACAAATACAACAAATACCAATCTACTAGCGGTATAGATACGAGCAGCAGTAAATAGTGAGGGCAGGGTGCTGCAGTCACAAAGAGCGCTTCCTCGCCCAGGTTGGATGTCCCGATTTGCTGCCCAGTATAGTACAGTTTAAATCATTAATCGTCGAGTATTAGTAGCTTCATGATCTAGAAATCCATGCCCATCAGATAACTATATGGTATGTTAGTTCTCTATACTTTCAGCTCGGAGTAGGTGGTCAAACCTTTCGTAGATGCGCATGAATTTAGCAACGAATGCTTCGAGGTGGAAGATCACTTTCTGCAGTGGAAATGAGCAAAGAAAATTAGCAGGTTGATGCGGGTGGGAAATTCTTACGCTGCCTTGCGTTATTCTGTGCTCGTAGAACGCTGACCACTTGATTACGTCGGGTTTTAGGGCGTCGTCGACCTTCGCGATGAGCCTGAAAGTGAGAGTCTATTGCATTGTCAGCGTGTCTGGCCTTCTTTTTGTAGATGTCAAGGTTCATCAGACCTTAATGATAGTCGTGGGCGGTATGCAGTGGGTCAGGAGGTCATATAGCCGTGCGCGGACTTGCAATAGTCGGGCCGGTGAACGCTCCGCCAGAATCTCATCTGCAGTCAAAGAGATGAGTGCCTCCCAATCCGGGGGCGGGATTGGCGTGTTGTCTGTAACTTTTTCACTAATAGTCGA
The DNA here is from genome assembly GCA_003184645.1 of Aspergillus ellipticus CBS 707.79. Lineage (NCBI taxonomy): Eukaryota > Fungi > Ascomycota > Eurotiomycetes > Eurotiales > Aspergillaceae > Aspergillus > Aspergillus ellipticus. The sequence goes on along the minus strand of KZ825968.1, from coordinate 72,474 downwards.
GACATGTTAGTTTTTGGCCGAACTACCAAATCAGGATGTTGATCATACTTCTGGGCGTAAATGGCTTCAAACATGAGAAGCGCGCGCCGGAGGTTGCGCCCACTCTCCTTCGCGATCCTCTCATTCAGTCCGTTTGCCTCAGGCCAGCCTTCCCTTTTGGCCGCGCTTCTCAGAACAGAGCAGATATCTCCTTCGGTGGGTGCAGCAACCCTGACCAGCAGGGTTCGGGACCGGATAGGAGCAATAATGTTCGAGGTGCTATTCGCCAACAGAATCAACCTCAGATTCGGGCTGTACTTCTCCATCGTCCGTCTCAGTGCCGCCTGAGCATCGCGAGACAGATGGTCGGCCTCATTGATCACGACAACCTTGAAACGCTGCCTCGCCGAGAGATCAACTTGTTGAGTCTGTGCAATTTCCTTCAGGAGTTCCTGTACGACGACACGATCATAATTTCCAACATCCGATGGCGTAATTTCCATGTGGTAAACGGAAGAGACGATGTTGAACTCGAGCTTCCGGTTGCTTGTCGTTTGGAAAACTCTGGCGTCAATCTTGATCTTTTCGACTCCGGGACCGTATAGTTCTTTCAGTGTCGCGATTGTGCGTGTCTTCTTGCCGGCACCCGATGGCCCGTACATAAGCAGATGAGGAAAATCGCCGCTTTGCGCCTAGTCGTCGAGTGTTAATTGAAATTAGGACTCTCGTAGATATGTCCTTGGTTCTCCTCACCAATGATTTCAATCGCGCAGAAAGCTCGGGGTGATATGTGAGAGAATCAAGCGAGCGAGGTCGCAATTTGTCGACTAGCAAAGCCATTTTGCCGGTTATATGTGTGATTCGAAGAGCTTCGGGTGTGTATCAAATCGAGGCTTCCAATAGAGCCTTCTTCCTGAACACCCGGATTCTTAGCTGATAGCTTGGAGCGCAGACGCGTCGGCCGTGACGCGAGCTTAATTGGTGGCCCGTGCATGATGCTGACTAACCCGGCTCCATCAATGAGGGCTAAGCATGCAAGGGGATTGCAGCCGGAGCAGCAATCGTCCAACAAACCTAACTAGTAGTAAGATTGTTGAATTCAGAGAAAATAGCTAACTACGGGGCAAATCTATCCCATATGAATGGCATGCACAGATACGTTGCCTGAACACCTGAATAATATACACTGAATTGAAACTCCCGCCCATTCCATCCCAAGAGCGTCAGTAAATCTCTGTATGTACATGCTCTATGATACAAGTAAATGCCATGTTTGTTGTTGGAGCCTATCAACTATAGCACATTCATGTTAGTTCCTTTTGAGAGGAGATATTCTTCCGAAATTACTCGGAAAGTAGTGCAAAAGGGAACCTGTTCCCTGGGTGTGTCGCTCGATAAAGCACACTCGGGTTTATATTGGATCTGGAGCTGCTGCGAAGCATCCCATTCCAGTCCAGGTAAGCAACAAAAAAATTCCAGGGATGTAGTACCTGGACATTCGGAAGATAGACCGGTCCATTGATACTTCAATGCCACTAGCTTGATGGCAATGGCTTCAGAACACCGTTGTCATCATACCGCGCCTCTGTTTTTTATGTTAGCAATCTATCAAGCATTCGAGGTTTGTGACAGGGATATCTCTTACTGAAAAAGGTGTATGAGAGTGTAATGGTGTCAATGCCCTTCATTGTTGGGTCCTTCGCGAAATCCGGGTCAATGAAGAAGAACACGGGCATATCGACTGACTCTCCGGCGTTCAACTTCTGCTCATCGAAGCAGAAGCACTGGATCTTGCTGAAGTATGGAGCAACCTGTCCAGGAGTGACACTGTATGTTGCAACTCCGATAATATCCGTCGGGCCCTTGTTCGTCGCGGTGAAGAATGCGAGTGCTGTCTCTCCTGGTAGAACACGAACTTCTCGTTGCTGTGGCGTGAACTTCCATGGCAAGACATCGGAGACTGATCCATTGAACGTGATTCGAAGGCGGCGAGAATCTGTGACCGGAACTACTCGGGATGATGTATCATTGTCTCCTCCACGATGGGTAACTACCGGTTGACCGTTCCAGCCGGTTTGTTGGCAGATCTGCCGGAGTCAAGTAGTTAGTTTCTGCTGTAGACTGGAATTCGGAACCTGCTAGACCATACGAACCATCTTATATAGAGGCACAGAGCCATAAGCAAGGGCAACCGTTCCGAGAACGAGACTAGCGGTATAGTACCTAAAGCTTGTCAGGTAAAGCCATAAGTGATATTGCCTTCATGAAACATACAGCGTCGAAGCATTGCGTTTCTGCGATTGGGGCGTATTGAAAGGTGCGTTGATATTCTGTCGTAGGCATGAATTGCGAGTGAAGAAACGCCTCCCTGACTCAACACATCTTGTATTTGTGGAATTGGACAGGCGGAAGCCAGAGCCCGACAGAGGAAGCCGGCCCCACGAAGATATCGGGCGCGCAAACATTATCACTGGTTAAGGATGGTGCGGGGAGATTAGAGAGATATGATCTCCAACTCCAAATTGGCCAAGGTACCTGGACCACGTGATGTAGCCAATTTTGGGCGTGTCAGGCAATGCCCGCGCGCTATTCTGCCCATCATATCCGACCGCCTTTGGTCTACCGCTTCGATTGTACCGCATATCCGGCTATAGCCGATATTTCTCTTTTAGGAAATCTGACAAGCAGGCGGGGTCGTATCTAGTAGGATTCACTATCCCACAGATACATAACCACAGTGCATATTTGAAGCATAAATGCCAGGATATGCAGACTTCACAAACTATGACAAACGTTCCTATTCTATATCAGTCGATATAGCTTAAGCATGTCATTCTACGGAGATATATAAAGAGCAAATCTCCGAAGACGCGGTACAGTAGCTAGAGCATCGTGAGGGATAGCAAAGGTGATTTGATTTTTACTGTTACTATTCTCTGCTTATGATCATCTGCTACTTAAGTCTTGCTTTAAAGAGATCGTTAGATGAACATTACGCCCTGCACACAAACCAGCGTTTCCTTCAAAAAGTAACTGCGTGATCGAAGTATTCATTTTCCAATGTGTATCCTCAACAATATTGGCAGCATGGCCAAGCTGCTCAGGATCAATGTTGGAGTTTTTATTAGGCGTTCTTCTAGAACTCCCTCGTCAAAAAATAACCCAACAAGCGCATGCTGGCCATATTGATTGACGGCACACTTAGCCTTCGGTTCCTGCAATTTTCGTAGCAATGTCACTGTTGTCCCAGACCGGCAATTAATGATAAGAGTCTCAGAGATAAAGTCCAAGTATATGAATGGCTGAATCAGTCACTCAAGATCCTAGGGCTGAAGCAAATGGGCATATCTAGAGGCCCAGCCACCTCTCTAATGACGTGAGTAATTACGAGAAGACCAAGGCTAAGATCAAGACACATTCGACTGTAGGGTGTTTGATGTGACATGTGACAAAGTGAATGGTGTCTACTATACGATGAGTGGATGACTGGGTGTCGGTGATCCGGGTTTCTTTGTCTTCTATAGACGAGAGGCTGTTGGCGCGGATTAGTCGGGAGTATGTCTTTTTCCCTACTCAATTCAATTGATAAACTTGCTAGTCATGTTCTTTCTCGCCTAGGTAGTGCCATGCATGGCTTTATCCAAGGCTTAAGTAGGTATATTTCAGGACTGGTGGTTGGTTGTGCTTTACCTTCTATCATCTATTAGGGTGTTGCTTACTGATTGTGTCTTTGCTAGGTAGAAAGTGCCCTAAGTGTCGCCGTGAAACTCCAAGATACATTATCGCGAGCCCAGATCTGTTGCTATGAGGGATTCGTGTTCTACTTTAGACTGCTTGGTATCTTTGAGCGGGCTTCTAGCCCTGGAGCGGAGGCTTACATGCGAAGCTACTATTGGTAAAGAAACGAACTAATATTTATGATAGATTGTTTCATATGTCATTTTCGGTGTGAACCTTGTTGATGTTTCATGTATTCAAACCGGAAAGCTCGGATGTCGATGGGCGCGATGAGACATGAATTTCGAAGATCGATCGGTGTTTCATCTGCCCCAACAGGGGGGAGTGGTAGCTATTCAGACCATAAAAAGAGGGCGCTTGTTTTTTCCACTCTAAAAATAAATCAATCTCAACGCTTTTATGATCTAGGCTGCAAGGGGAGAAATTCTCCTAGATGGATCTGATGATCTGATCCGACTGTCAAGGTTCTAGTCTCCGTCCGACCCAAAATTAGGGCACGATCCTCGTTTCCTCATAATAAGGGACTTCCATTATGGACCAGAAAATGGAAAGTGATAGGGTAATCTTAATTTGACCCGCAGTTCGCGGATCTTCAGCCCATAGTGACACTTCTTTAAGGCCCTGCAGCTTGACCATGGAATGGATATTCAGAAAAAGACTCGTCTAGATCCCCACGCTACAACCGGGCCAGGTCTCCACTTCTGAAGATCAGAAACGGTTGTTTCAAGTACGGATGTGTTCGTTTCCCAGATGGGTATAGATATTCTGTAGTAGTAATACAATTTGGAATTGAAAATGACGTACATCCATTAAAAATACATTGAGAACCAAGAGATGCAAAAAAAAGATATACATACGAATTAGCCAAGGCCAAAAACACTATTGGCTCGTACATGGTCACATCAAAACGCTTCTACCAACCCGGCCAAATACACCTCGAACCATGTCGGGCCTTTCCTGAAGACAGGTCAGGAGGATGGCGGCACTGGTGGCAAAAGCAATGTGCTCTCGGTGTTGATACTAGATGATAAGCCACACCGGTTAGAAACTGATCCAAGTTCGACGAAACACAAAAGCGAGCGGGACTGGTGTAACCATCCCCATGTCATACAACGTTATCGAATCAGTTGAGCATACCTGTTTATCATAAAATCTCGGCAAAACCGTAGCGGCAGCTCTGGGTGCCACAAACAATGCCATTTCCTGTCGCTTCCGCGCGCTCTCGACAAGTATACTCCACCCGCACATCAGACACCCGGCGCCCACGCAGAGCCCAGAATCCCACATTCTGGGGGTCACTGTATCGCGGTGAAAGATTTTGGGCCCGATCCTTGTTCTGGCAAGACACACCGAGTAGTAGAATATACTCACAAACGAGGCCAGGAAAGTGGATGAGCGTAGGGCGGCAGTCATGGCTTGCCGAAAGGATGCCATCGATCTCATCGACCGCAGACGAAGAACGACCTGTAGAGGGATGTAGGTCGCACAAGCAAACTTAAATGTTCGCGCAAATCGAGATACGGCATGTTTCTCGCAGCTTGGGCCACAGCCCATGTGGACCATTTCGCATGGTATTGGAACTGTCTTCGAGGGATCCCCCCACTCCATGGGCCATCCATAGTCTTTGCACATCGGTTGAAGCAGTGATGCCTGCCCAGTGTCTTTTCCATATATGAAGACTCCTCTCCGAGTACGGCGAAGTGCTTCAACTAGACGATCATCCACCTTGGCTGCTTCCCCGATCCATTTCCCGTAGGATTTTGGCAGCCTCTCGGGCATATAAAACCATGCCCACATCACGATTGCCGCACTGGCGGCAAACATACCCGAGTCTGCGAGTCTAGGTGCAACACGCTCCGCTAATGACCATTGATTCCTTGATTTTCGCCACCGCTGCCATTGTGTCCACCCTATACAGACCATCAAATCCACTGCTCGTGTGAGACTGAAGAGTGTAAGATCCATGGTCCTACCAGCAAACTGGGGCCGCATACCCGGCCCCAGTTTGCTTTTATTTTGGCTCACGGCATCTTTGGATTCATTTCCACTCTGTGACTCTGCAAGGAATCTCCGGAGTTTTATGGGCTTTCGATTTAAGAGGCTAAAGCCGACCCAGGAGGATAAAAATGCAGACACAAATCGAATCAGCCACATGAACCTCTGGGGACTGACCCTGAGATCCAGCCTACGGTTCCTGTGTGCAAGACATCGTAAAAGCAGAAAAGGAAAGAGAGTTGATCCCCCAACAACAAGGGCACAAAATGTTGAAAAGCTCTCCAGCCGTACTGTACTTTTCAGCGCACCGAACAACTGTCGAGCCTTAGTGAGCCCGCCTTTTAACTAGGGAGTGTCCGGACAGTCATGTATTCAAGAATCCGCAAGCATAGTAGATGACGGACGGAAGATGTATGGGTACGAGGACAGGACGGAGAATATTACTGTACCTCTTTGAGCTTCTCCTTTAAGCTTAGGTCATGGCCCCAAATTCGCCGTAGACAGGCGATAATTCTAGGCGTGGTTGAAGAGAGATAGCCCAGTGCATACGCACGAAGGATGCTGGAATAGTCAGCATATCTCTAGGGCCACATATTACAAAGGACTCGGTGACGGTGATATCCTGATGGGATTGTGTCGTGCCATCTAAAAAGCCCCAGACACATAAAAACAAATACTCACGGCTGCAGAACCCGGATACTGCTGTGATGCCTGCGGGCGATGGTGACAGAGCTCATGGTGACCCAAGATTACTCAACCCATGACCCTGCTGTAGAAGTCTGGTATTTACCAATCTGACCTATACACTGACATTAGAGGTCATTTCAAGCCATCAGCCCACCAATCAACAGACAATGGGCATGGGAAAGAATAGAATGATTGGCCTTGGGGAAAAGCAGAGTATAGAATTGGACAACACTCACCGGGGAATCCAGGCATCCCACCGGCCCCAAGATCTACAGAATAGGAAACTAACACAAACACTTAGGTTTGTGGCCGTTACCCAGAAGTGGGACGTGCTCCGGAGCGGCCTTTGTATGTAGGATCGATCAGCCGTGGATCCGTGCGACGTGCTAGTATTCGGGTTTGGCCTCGGTCGTTGACGACACGAGGGGGGCGGCCGTTAAGGAAGCTGGTTCAGGGGTAACAGGAATAATTAATGGCTGGGCAGCTGGCGACGATCCCCCGTTCTGCCACGGTCCAAAGTTGGGGTCTACCAACCATCACCCGGGGAAACGGCCTCGAGCACACACCAGCGGGGGGAGGTTGTTGTGTAGCATGGGCCCCCGTGGAACCAGTGGGCGCAAAGGGCTGAAGAAAGGAGAAGTGGAGGAGGGCGGCGCCAGGGCGGTTCTACGGCTCAAGCCTCGACAGATGACCCAGAGATTCCAGCCCCGTCAGGTGGGGAGGGAGCAAAAAGCAGGACAATGCATTGGGGATGGATGGAGGTGGATGGGCGATGGGCGGATGGGCAGCCAGCGAGAGCGTAAATGAGGCCTCCCCGGACTGGGAAATTGGTCCGACCGTATCCGGCACGAAAGATTACACCGGCGGGCGGGCCTGCCCCGGGCGGAGGAAGGTAATTTTGGTATCGATCGTGGTATTGCGGTTACGTCACGCGACCTCCGCAGCGCGAGATTTTTGGCATGTGATGGAGATTGAAAAGGCCGACGGATTCCATGCCCATGCGACCAACCACCCATCGCCTACTATTACCACCACCACTACCACCACCACTACTCCCTCTGCTGCCCGTGCCGGTAACTGAGACTCGCTCCGCCATCGCCGTTCCCCGGATTCCGCCGTCAACCTTCCCGTCAGCCCGTCAGTGTCAATGCGGGGGATGCTGTTTCGGTCAAGCGAATCTGGTCTTCTTGACGGCATCTACCCAAGACCTCCGAGGCTATCCTGCAAATAGTGACGCTTGACCCTCCGTCGCCGCGCTCCAAATCCAGATCCATAATACATACATACTGTTTTCCATTCCCACCACGGGTTTGTGGTGGTCACCGTGTCCATAAGGGCCGACTCATTTCATCCGCATCGCCGGTCAAGGCATGTTTGTACTGTCTCCATCGGCGCTGCTCTTCATCCCGAGTAGCAACCGCTGGTGAGGCTGGATTCCATAAAGACGCTTGCCTTCTTCATCATCCGCCGTGCCGTCGCCATCATGGACCTGAATAGGGCAAAGGCGCATAATGGCCAGAGCACCCCCCAACCTGGCCCTTTTGGTTGTAGGTATATCGGTTGACCTCTCGATACTGTGTTTTGTCTAACGGGTATGGGATCCAGATTCCTTTCTCTCTCCTATGGATACCCCATACGAACCCGCTCCTGCACCTCCCCCAGGACCCGCTCTCTTGGACGATAATGAATCGAGTATGCTCGAAAATTTCTTTACCACGCTGAATTCCAACCACATATCCGACGAGTTCTGGATGACGGGCCAATCAAGCAAGTCCCTCGGATCTACCGACTATACCTGGTCGGATGAACTTCCCCCGATCTTCGAAGGCTCCACCACCTCCCTCTCACAGCCGGCGCTTTCTCATCGCAGCATAGACAAAACCGGCATGGACATGATGCCCGGTCATCTGGGCCCAAGCTCAGACATATTTGCAGCTGCATCTATGCTATATCATAATGGGATTAATGGGTCCGACTTCAACCCTAATTATGGACACCATACCTTTTCTGCACCCGACATGGATCTCCACAGCCTCAGAATGAACGATCGCGGCAAGGTTCAGCCACATGCCCCCCCAAAACAGTCGAACGTGCCTCCCCGTGTGCGCGCGCCTGTGGGGTTTCACACTTCGGAGATGCTTTTTGCTTCGCATGAACCGATATCCCCAGAACAACAAGCCACCACAAAAGTTCGGCCGCTTCATTGGGGATCGGATGTGAGCTTCATGGATCAGGGATATATTGCGCCGCCCGATCAACCGAACGAGGAAGATCGGACAAAGGAGCTGCTTGATCACCTCGGTTGTTTTGAGGCTCAACCCAGTGCTGGTAACACTCGTGCACCCAGTCCAGTGCGTATAACGGGTGGCTATGATGCGCATTGGGCGGATGCAGATGCGGCAGGGCAACTCAACAGCCTACGGAGGGGATATAGGGATAGCATGGAGGACGTATCCCACCCAAAAAAGAAGCAGAGAGTCTTGGTTAAGGAAGAAGATGACGAAAATTCCGATGATGAAATTTCAAGGCAGAGACTGAAGAAATCCAAGGCCTCGTCAAGGCGAATGTCACATGATGCCGTCCGGAAACCGAGGCTTTCCCAGGGCCCGAAAGCAGCACGTGAAAATTTGACGGAGGAGCAGAAGAGAAGTAATCATATTCTATCCGAGCAAAAGCGACGCAATCTCATCCGGGAAGGCTTCGATGACTTGTGCAGGCTTGTCCCTGGCTTAAAAGGTGGCGGGTTTAGCAAAAGCGCAATGCTCACTCAGGCTGCTGACTGGCTGGAGGAAATATTACATGGGAATGACATCCTCAAAAAACAGCTACAGGATATGAAAGCCATGAACATGAATGGCCTGGTGATGCCTCGGTAAACATCTCAGTTTAGGCGGTCATGATTTCCCTCCGTCCTAATCCCCATTTGTATATTGGAGCAGTTTAGCGGCTACTCTACGACAGGATATGCGCCGTGCAGCTGGAATAGCAGGCGTTCCATTTTGACGGCTATCCAATTTTCTTTTTCATACTCATGCTTGATGCACCAATTTGTGGTCTATCACAGTCCCCTTTCTTTCTTGTTATACCCATTCATAATACCCACTTGGCCTGGCTATAATGAGTTACCTCCTTAAATACCCCATCATAATTTATTACCATACCTATTCCTCAAACTTTGGGTACTGTCAAGCTCCAAAAGGACCAAGGCGGCTGGTTCTGCTCATTAAGACCTTACGTTAGCATAATATGGACGGCGTACAGTAAGTAGTATTGGGTGTCATAATCCAAGCCACCGGGTAGTTCGCAAACAGATAAACAATAGAATTAGTGGTTTATAGAAACATCGGAGAAAAATACAAGAAACTGATAAGGAAGGATTTGATGATGTTCAGCACCATCAGGAGAAGTTCTACCAACTCGGACATTCATGGAGCTGTGTACTAGCTAGCTTTGTCACTAGCCGCTAAGGCCGCAATGGCAGCGACAAAGTGGCACATCTCGGAGGATGTCACTAGAAACCTTGGATGCGGTACTATTCATCTTTATTTGATAGCCTAATCTCTGACGGCTGATTCTTGTTTGGATTATATCTGCCCGTTGTAAACTGAATATCAATATCTATAAAACATACATGAAAGACTTCTATTGTCTCCTTGCCCCGCTTTTACTCATCTTCGCATTCCCTAAGAACCCGAAAATTGTATCATACAAATGCCCTCTCCGGAGGATTCTGGCTCAGACTCTTCCTTGTCCGATTTACATACTGACAATGAAGATACTGGTTTCGGAAACCAGCTCAGATTCGAAGGCCCGCCCTGGGGGCTGGAGAAGAGATGGGCCTACGAAGCGGGTGGTCATCATCCAGTGCATTTAGGTGACTGTTTTGGCGAGGAGGACCAGTACCGTGTCATCCATAAACTGGGGAGTGGCGGATTTGCAAACATTTGGCTCTGTCGAGTCATGAATGGCGAGCTACCCCAGTATGTGGCTTTGAAAATTCTTATGGCGGACTATTCGAAAGACGATTCCCCCGAGCTACGGGTTAACCAACTTCGAGATATTTCGCACCACAATCCTATCATCAGGGACCATGTATGTTCCCACTCGATCAATTTCGATTTGAGGGCTCTAACGGGGCCCACTTGTGCTTTGTCTACCCTGTGGCTGGACCGCGAGTGTCATGTATGGTGAAAGAGAGGAATGGCCTGGACAAAACTTTACGGAAGATCGCACATCAAGTGGCCAAAGCTATGGCTGCTCTTCATCATCACGAAATATGTCATGGTGGTAAGCTTCTGGCCTTACACATATCGTATACCCGGCTAACTACCTAGGTCATAGACTTTATGCCAGCATACATCCTGCTTCACACCGAGGGGGTTAATGACCTGTCAGAAGAGGACCTCATCAAGACACTAGGGGAACCAAGGACTACCAATGTTATTACAAGTGCTGACGAGCCTTCAACCGAACCTACTGCACCTAGATATGCCGTCTATCCTATTGAATTCAACAAGGCTGATAGTCGGTTTGTAACCGACCAAATAAGCATTATTGATTTCGGGCAATCGTTCAACATCCCCAGTCTCCCCAAAGACCTAGGCATTCCCCGAAGCTACTGCGCCCCATAGCTAACTTTGGACAAGAAAGTTGGCGTGGGCTGTGATTTATGGGCACTGGGCTGTACACGTTTTCAAATTCGAACTGGAAGAAAATTCTTCGATATGTACGATGATGAGGATGACTCGCAGCTTTTTGAACTGGTCTTACTCCTCGGGTCACTTCCGGAACCATGGTGGTCGACTACATGGGAGACTCGAAGACAATATTTCGAAGATAAACCGGATTCGTGTGGTCGTGCAGTGAGGAAATTTACGATCGATGGAGAATCTGTAGTGGCCCGATCACTTGTGGAGGCCCTCCAAGGCAGCATGTTGTATTACAAATCTGAAGACGAACGCTGGAAGGAAAACGTGTATGATGAAATTCCTGATGCGGAAGTGATGGTATTTACAGACCTGCTGCAAAAGTTGTTGCAGTGGGATCCTGAGAAGAGACTGCCAGCTGATAAAGTAGTTGAGCATCCATGGTTTGATCTGTGAATGGAGAAAGATTAACCGGGAGTTCAAGAGGCAAGAATTACAATTATGTGATATTAAGTTGTAGCTTATTCAACAATTCCATATACACTTGTACAGAAATAATATGGTTTTATAGGATGAAAATCGACCCTTGTCAAGCAGAGCAGCACTCAGTGAATCAAAGTGCAAATGAATAGTAATGGGTAAACACTGCTAGGCCCAGGGCTCAGGGGATGGGATCGGGGGGCAAGTGGGGGGTTCCACATGCAATGAAGGACTAGCGCGGTGCGGTATCATCACGTGAGTGCCTCAGCAACAGCGCGTTTCTTATGACGCTCCCTGCGGGTGACTTAGGCATGTGAGCGTAACAAACGTCAAGTGCGATCGGAACCTATAATCCAATCGGTCCCTTCGCTTTAAAATACCCTTGACCTCCTATCTACATTAGACATGCCTCCAAAACGGAAGCACTCCAGCAATGGAACTGAGCAAGACAGCAACGCGCGCAGGAAGCGTTTTGCCTACTTGAAGCCTCAGGTCCGGCAGGTCTCCGAGAGGACCATCAAGTCCAAATGGTCTACGCTTTCCGAGCCGGTTCAAGACAAAGTCCGCGATATGTTTCGAACTCTCGAGCGTCCTGTCATAGTCCGGCAGCAGAATGAGAACAGGCGCATCGAGGCGCAGGCGGCTGTCCAGGCTGTCGTGAAAAAGTAAGCTTTCTGCTTTGCTCATTGAGAGACCCCTATGACTGACATATAACCTATTGGACTGAAGCCTCGGGAAGCGGCTCCCTCGCATGCCATTCCCACCGGTTACAAAGGACTCGGTGTTCGAGTATGAGGCTGCGCTTAAGGAACATGTACGCAGCCTTCAACTTGGTTTCCCCGCGGATGGTACTAATTCACATCTCCAGTGCGCCTTAGAGGCTACCTTGGCTACCATGACCGACAGCATTGATCTTCTGAAGACTGAAGTCGAGAAGGAAGAAGCCTTACTCGCGAAGGAAAAGAAGCAACTGCAGGAAATGGAGAAGAACGCAAAACGAGCCGAGACTGACAGGAAACGCCAATCGAAGAAGGTGAGCACAGGCGCAGGGATCGGGTTTCATGAAGTTGGCACTGATCATTTTCAGGAACACCCCGTACTTAAGAAGATCGGCAAGGATCCCAGTAAGCAGGACCAGAAGCCGGTCGAGTTCACTCTTGCAAGTGGGAAGGGTTCTCATACCATGTTTGACGAGGTAAGTTTCTCGAGATGTCGCTTCTTCTATGTCCAAAGTACACTAATGATGGGATTTCTTTTAGCTTGAAAATGATCCGGATGTTTCAAACCTGCTGAAACAACTCAATGGTCATCTAAAGTCCATGCAGAATAATACTGCTCCTCTCACTGGATTGGCAAGCGCGATTTCGAGATCCAATGCTGCCTTGAGTCTGACCTTCACGCCCGAAGACTGAGCGTGCCATGCAGCTGCAAGGAATCTCAGGACTAGCCATGTTGATGCTCGTCTCTGGCATTCTCCTCTGACAGGGAGGCTGAGCATCCCATTTGACATGATCCAATATGGCCGAATTCGCGCGAAAAGCGAAGTGCTAATTCAATAAGCATGCAAATACTCCATCTGAAGCTCTACCTAATCACGATAAAGTATTGCCACTGCATGGTATTGGAATTCATATTTCTTGTGCCTACGAGCGATAACAAGGATTTCAACCAACATGGGTGCATTTTAAGACGGGGGCCTCTCACACCGCTCGCTGTATACAATGCAGGAGTTCAAGCTGTCTAAACATTCTTCTACGCACTTGACAAGGGTTAAGTTGCGTGGAGATGCAAGATAATGCCTTCAGACTGTCTCAAGCAATGCTTTGGTGGGCACATCATGACTCCGTATCTCTGGACTTTAGCAGAGGATCGCCCGCTGTGCTTCTATGGCTCTACCTATGTACTTAGCTACAACATTAGGATCTGGAAAAGAGACGAATACATTACCTATTTTTAGTACTATAAAGTAACCTCACGCAAGGGTGCGAAATTCATATGCTAGAGAGTTAGCCGAGGTAACGAGGTACTGCCTATGACAGATTAATATCAGCCAACCTTTGTTTTGTTGTTGCCGACTGCATACGACCGTGACCGATCGGTCTGTCTTGGTTGCCATGGGGTGTTCTGCCTTCTGGCTGCAGTACACATGGCATGGTCCACTGACCGGCCGCCGAAGTGCTTTTCCGAGGCTACTAACCGGTTCGCCGCTGCCGCCCCCCAATGCGGAGGAGCCCGGGAAATGAGTGATCCAAGTCCCGCTCTAGCGGGGAAACGTCGATGAGCCGATCGCATCGCGCGTACCCTCACATTTTCACGTTACAGATCAGCTTCGCTGCCGTCAAGCTCCCCTATCCCAGGCCCCCCAGGCCTAGACGATCGTCTGCATTCTGCCATTTCTCCTGTCATCTGTGTCCCAGTCCACAGCAACAGCGCTAGCAGCGAGCCGGAATCTGCGCAACAGCTTTGCGCCCAGGAATCAATGACGGAGAAAAGTGCGCCGCGACCGGGTACAGGCCCAGACCAACAACCCAGCAATGGGACAGCCGAGAAACCAAGACCGGATATGATGGAGGAAGAGTGGACTGGGAGGGAAACGGGCGCGAAAGATAACTCGCAGAACTCGCCAGCCCTCAAGCCTGAAGGCACTGCCACCGGGGCTCACTCGAGTCCAAAGAAACGTCGCAAGGTCAATCATGGTAAGAGAACACTCTCCGCTATGCATCCTGCAAGGATGATGGCAGCGACTCCTCTCCTTTCATCTCCGCTGCTTAGACCACGTTGCTAATTGGCGTGCCACATTTGCAGCATGCGTTTACTGTCGGCGATCGGTAAAGTCCTTCCCCTCAGCACAGAATGAATACTCCACCCGCCCCTCCCGACGTCTTGTCTATCCGGATAGAAACCCCCCTACTTCCTGCGAAGTCAAATAACCAGAGGGAAATTTTTGCTAACGGAAGAGCTGCTGCTCACGTGGCACAGCATATGACTTGTGATTCGGTACGACCTTCCTGAACTTTACCCCCTCAGCGCATTCTTGTGAAACATATTGCGCAGCTTCCCTTCCAAGAAGCCGGCTGCTGACGACCATTGTTGTGTGGGAAATGTAGGAGCGACCCTGCACGCGATGTATAAAACGCAATATTGGCCACCTGTGCCATGATGAACCCAGGGAACCTTCGAAACGGTCGCGGAGTGACGATCATTCGGCAGCAGATGACGAAGGCTCTTCAAACAATGAGTATCCGAACGTTCAAGGCATGCCCAGAAATGTCGATGTCCAAGACGCTGCTGGTCAGCAAATCCTCCCAGATGGGACCATCGGCCTACCGACCTCCTCTGTGACCTCAGTGCAACAGCCTAACAACATGCCTTCCTCTGGTCAGAACATCGTCGGCAATGCCCAACAACGTAAATTTCTAATCGATATGCTTCCAAAGTACCTACTAACTTGTTCATGTAGTCCTTGGTTACAACGAGTGGCTTGGTGGACAAAGTCAATTCCAAGATATGCATACATTCCACCCCTCCTATATGTTCAATGCGCCCGAAGTTACAAACGAATACAATCTTCTTGGCGATTTTCTAAGCAGCAGCCTTATGGACGATGGGGCTGTATTCCAGAACGATGACCTCCAGGGAGTTTACTCCGACCCGACGTTGATCAACTCCCTGGCTACTTTGGGGGGCTCTAATGCGCCATTGATCCAGCAGTCCCAGCCTTCGCAGTCACAATCAAGCCAACAGGCCCAAGGCGATTCAATTCAAGGCCCTGCTGCTACCGTGGGAAACGACAAGGCAAGAGAGACTTATTACATGACCGCAGCAGATCCCTCTGGGTCTGACCCGCCAGAGGAGCGAATGAATAAGCTCCTCAAAGCCAAATACGATGCCGGTCTTCTGCGGCCATTTAATTACGTCAAGGGCTACGCAAGACTGAACCAATACATGGAAAGGCATCTGCAACAAGCGTCTCGACAGAAGATCCTTCGACAACTGGACAAGTTCCGGCCTAAATTCCGGGAGAGGATGCAAAGTTTGACTGATGTTGAGCTCATCCTCGTGGAGATGTGGTTTGAGCGAAGTTTGATGGAGTACGATCGAGTCTTTGCAAGTATGGCCATTCCTGCTTGCTGCTGGAGACGAACAGGCGAGATATTCCGAGGCAACAAAGAAATGGCAGAATTGATTGGTGTCCCGATCGAAACATTGAGAGACGTAAGCGGAACCGATTTTATATATCACGTCTTGGAGGATTTATCTGACACTGTCCTCATATTTAGGGAAAACTTGCTATTCATGAGATCATCGTGGAAGATCAACTTGTGAGCTACTGGGAGAAATTCGGAGCCATTGCTTTCGATAGTACCCAGAAGGCGATGCTCACAAGCTGTACCCTGAAGAACCCCAATTCAAGCTCAAACTCGCCTGCGGATGGCATTCCTTGTTGTTTTTCATTTACCATTCGAAGAGATAACCATAACATGTGAGTCAATATTGATCCATCGATGTGTCTGTACGACGCTGACTGGTAATTAGTCCATCACTTATCATCGGAAACTTCCTGCCATCGCAGCGAAAGGCCAAATGATGGCCAAAGCCACGGATTAACGATCTACCAGTCACTCTTGAGGGGTGAAACTTTCTTACCTACATAACCTTTTTTCTCTCTTTTCATTGTTATTTTTTTTTCGGTGCATTTTAGTCCACCCAGTCACTGGGGGGGCTTAAAGGTGTTATCTTCATACCCTTTCTGTCATTGAACCATATGAATACTTCAAAATGTACTATATCATCTTCGAGGAATGAATCTGTCTTTAGGGAGGTGGTTGTGTGTTCCTGATGCCTGACCGAAAAGGACTAGGTTGATCAGGTGAACAGTAGTTATGTCGTCGTAACTTCGAGCTTGCTCCTACTTTCTTGAAAATAAACAGCCAGCCTTGCGAAGTGCAGCTACCATTAATTCAACCCAACAGAAAATCCGCTCTCTTCCAATGGCATTATGGAGTGCGAGAGTCTGAAACCACAAGTAGAAGCTGTTCTAGGTAGAAGCCATCTTTTTTGTCGTCGTTTGGGGTCTTGAACGTTGCCACTTCTAACGAGTTGACCATCATCAGCCTTCACAGGTAATCTACAGAACCAAGTTCTCAGCCATCCAGACAACCCACATATCGCTTTAGATGGCAATATCTGCAAGCAACTTAATCAACACCTGAGCTTATTTCCTTTGCCTCCAGGGTCCCTGTCTCCTTCTACCCGTCCTCGCTTCGATCAAGAAGGGACAAAACTATGGAACGTCTGTTTGCAACTCATGACAATGGAAAAGAACACTGAAAGCTTGGAGTCTTTATGCAGAGGTACAAATTCTTATATCGACAATGCTAGTCTTTAGTTGACGGAACACAGTGAAAACACTTGCATTTATGCTGCTTGAGGCTGCGGCACCAAGTCGAGGTCCCGGTATTTATATCCCGAGATACTCTGGGTGCGCCAAAACAACTTACTGACATCACCCAAGGATGTAACAGAGCTCTAGAGGCAGCTTTCAAAATGGTCGCAACTTGTATAGGTATGATTTCTCCAACGCAGCATTTTGAAACCCTCACTGATTTCAGTTTGGTTATAGAACACGGCTGTCTTGACCTAAGCCAGAAGATCATCGAGACTGTGGCTGTACGATTGGACAAACTAGAGAAGTCGGAAGCTGCTGTGGATGAGCCTAAGCTGCAGCAGTTTAGCATGGAGTATTACATGGTTCGAGTTTATCTAGTAGGACATGGGTTCCAGAATAACAGTGAGCAAGCTGACGGACCGGGTGTAGGCCTGGCTCCAGGGAAGACCAGATATCGCAGACCATCTGTTCTCGAAGATGCCGAAGTCGGACCAGAAATGCCAAGAATGCGTTATGGATATATGTTACAAAGTCGGCAACTTAGCACTTTCGCGCAGGCAACATGATGTTGCAGCGAAGTGGCTGGAAAGAGCATTGAAGGCATACGAACTGATCAGCGATGGTGTCGAACAGCCAGCGCTATCGCTTAAAGATAAAGGGATTTTGATACTCCATTCTTCTGGTAGAGTATTTCTGCGTCTCGGTTTGAATATAACTAATTTACACTGTATAGTTCGGGCTAATCTTCATATCGACTCGGCTGAGTCGAAAGACTATGTGGGTCGAACTATGAGCTATTTGAAAGCCGTAGGTCATGAACCTCGAGTATCCATGACTGTTAATGATTGGGGTAGCAATATGGCGACCTGTTCCCTGTCCAGATGATTCAGCTCGAGTTTCTCAGTCGGGAAGAGCTGAAGGGAGATGTCTATCATCAATGTCATTAAGGCTGCAATCTACCGTAGTTATTACACAGCTAATATGTTATCTACAGTACTACAAGATGCGATTTTTTCGTTCGAACTTCAGGATGCGTCTATCAAACTGTAAGTGGTTGACTATTGAATAATGGTATCGGCTCTGATCGCTCAACCAGAATTCTGCACTACATACAAAAGCTTCAAGATTCATCGTGAGACCAAGACAACCAACTCCCATATATCCCAATCTGATTGAAAATAGTCCCGATCATTATGTTCACACTCTCAAGCAATTGCCTGTTAGCAAAATTGCCGTTTCCCACAATGAGGGCAACAGCCAGCTACTTGAGCAAGTCTTCGTCAATTTTGTCTGTGGATTGACACGCCTAGGTTCTTGCAACCAGCGAGTGTTTGACATCTTCAAAGACACAACTTCCGAGTTGAATAGACTGGGTCAAAAGCCACTAGGCTTAGAGGCAACAGATGCTTCGTTGATTGTAGGTATATTTGCTCAATAAGTACTATTGTAATTGGACTAATGGGCATGCAGATCATTTGGAAGTACATCAATCAAGTCATATCGGATGGAGATCTATCACTAGCAGGACAGTGGTGTCAGTTCCTCTTGGAAGATCCGATTTTACAAATTTCCCTTGAGAACAAAACTAAGCTTTTTAGGTAAGACAAGCATTTTTCCAAGTTGACAACTTAGATACAATGTCTTACTCAAAATAGAAAGTTAATTCTCTGTCTTGAAGACAATCCAAACTCCTCCCTGCTAAGGAATATTTCCCATCGAATACCCGAGACAAGCCGATCTTGCCCAGCAACATTATATTTAGTGTATAAACTATCAATCCATGACACCGATCCTGCTTCAGGTATGAAAGCCAGGATTATGTGGTTAACGTACATCTGACACAGTCAAAGGATATGTTTATCTTGAATCCCTCTATAAGTGCGGGGCAGAAGCTATTCCCTATATATCAGCATGTGTAGCAGAAGCTTTCCGCCTCGAGAAAGCACAAAACACGATTAAAAGCCTCCAGAGAATCCTGGTGTCTTCGAAAAGTGACGGACTTTATAATTCGAAGATTTTTCAGTATGATTTGTCCAGTTCAGTATATTCGGGAGGCTAACAATTTTCACATATGTATCATTCATTTTCTCTTCAAGGAACTCGGGAACTGTAAATGGAAGAATGAAGAAATACTGAACGACATCACCGCTATCTTTGACATAGGTGAGCTGTACGCGGGTAGTCCAGAAAATATATACTAAAAAACAAAACTAGCATCGCGCTCCGCAAGCGAGGAGCAGGAGCAGGATATAGAGCTTGAATGGCTTGCTCGAATGAGTTACAAGATTGCCTTAAAATCTCATACCTCAGCTCAACTGGGGCTCATATTACGTTTGCTCGACTTATCCACGAAGGTAGAAAACCAATCATATAAAACTGCTCTCACACCTCCTGACCATTTGAGTTATATAGTTCGCAGACGCAATTAAACACCAGCTAAACTCGGAACCCTCATCCAATCTATCTCAGCATCACCTCCTCTGCAACTTTCTCAAGATAACAAGAATCACAGCGGATGCCCGCAAAGAAACAAACCCTACTAAAAAAGTAATATCAACCCCATCCAATCCACATACAAACCCACCCTACCACCACATACTCATCCCCCCCCCCCTTTCTACCAACCACACAAATCCACATCTAACATCGCCCAGAAACCCCTCTACACAGAAGTCCACAACCTCAGCACCAACATCCAGAACCAAATAACCACCATTACCCCCACAACCTCATCAACAGAACCCCCCCAAGAACCATGGCTCTCCAACCACCGCACCATCCTATCCCTCGATCTCGAAGCATCCACTTACCTCAACGACTGGCGCACCACCTCCCAAATAATTGAAACCGCAAGTCCAATCATAGACGATACCCTCAGCGCAATCTTCCTAGATTGTATCCTCCGATCTGAAGCCCCGAAAGCTGATATCGTGCGGGCTGTCAAGGTATGCCTCCCTCCCCTCTTCCCTACCTACATCCCTACCTACCCCGTATACACTTCCCTACTTCCCTACATACCACTTATACACTTCCCTACATACCACTTATACACTTCCCTACTTACCACTTATACACACCATATCCTACCCTACCAACCTGCAACCTAACATAGTAACATAAAAAAAAAGACCCTCCTCCGCACCCTCCACGTCTCCCCTTCCCCCTACCTCAACAGATCGGCTTTCGAACGGGCCGTCCCGCGGTATATCCGCTGTCTATTCCAACTGTCGCTCGACGCTGCAGAGGATGCCCTTGCGGAGTCCGTGCTCGACCAGGCGCTTGTTCTGGTTGGGGATGGATATCAGAGACCACATTCGCCGTCATATCCAAGTGATGAGATTCGGTGGTTGGCGACGGTTGCGTTTAATCGGGCGGTGGACTTTTATTTAGCGGCTGGGGATGCGGAGTGTCGGCGGTGGGGGGAGAAGGCGATTATGTTGGCGGATATGGTGGGTGATGGTTGTGGTGGGCTGGGGAGGTTGCTACGGGAGAGGTTTGAGACGTTGTCTTGATGCTGACTGGGTGGGATTGGGTGTGATATGGTATTGCTAGGAGGGACTCCTAGGTGACAGTGTCTACGGTGGAGCTTCAAATTGTGTAGTGGGTATTTTATTTTTTTTTAAAAAAGGATCAATGAATGCATGAACGTATTTGAATTCCAAGAAAATGAGGCTCTACCGGAAGGAGTCAAGGATTGGAGGGAGTACAAAGCTCAAAAAGAAAAATCATATATAGCATGGAGCTTGCGGGGTTGAATGAATGGGACCCTCACACAGGCCATGACAAAGTTTGGGTATCATTTCGAAAGTAAGTAGAAGTTCCAAAAAGATGTGACGATTGAAGAAAGGGAAAGATGGAACAGGCTATGAGGCAAGGCACGGGAACGAATATAAGAAGCATTGAAGAAAAGTGACAGAAAAGGTCAAAATGCAGTGCTTATGATAAGAAGAATACCCCCTCGGAGGTCCATTGGGAAAGAACCAGAAGCAGAATGTATCACTTGTCCTCGTAAAAGAAGACCGTAGAAATGTGTACCCTGGACTCCCTGGCTTTCCTGCGTCTTTTGAAGAGATGTTAGAGAATCGACGGAAAACAATACCAGATGAAAACCCAAAAATAATGCAACACCCGCAATGCCTAGAGAAATGAAAGTGAATACCTCAACGACAACCCCGCTTTCTAAAATGACGTGAAACCCGTCTTGAAAACGTTGTCTGAAAGTTTTAGAAGAGAAGGCACTTTCCCACCTGGATCAACGAGCGTGCGAAAGAAGAACAAACAAAAATGGGGAGCGAAGGACAACAAAAGACAGCAAGCATGTGAGTAAATGCAAGAGGCTATTCGTTAACCTCTTGCATATCATCCTCTCCTTCCGCACTGGAAAGGCTCGCTGAAACTTCTGGCGGCCCTTTCAATTCGATATCCTGGGTGGAGGGTATCGGGTGTAGTGTGTGTATGATGTTGGTAGATATGCTAACAACAGGGAGCTTCTCATTCTCCTTGCCACTGCTGTCAGTCTCCGTTTCTGCACTCTCACTATTATTGCCGCGAGAGGTGAGAACCCGTAGAGTGAGACCAAGTTCTCGCTCAAGCTCCCTTTGAGCATGTATATGTTCCGTCGACCCGTTGAGCCTTTTCCTGTAAGCCTTTAATTGGCGACAGACTTGCTCAGTGGACGTATTCAAACCACCAAGGTCGCCTTTGCTAGCATTTCTAGCGCGGGATCGGAAATCGAGAGATGAGCGGCGAGATTCACCTCGACTACTACTCGCCTTCCTGGTGCTCGTTGTCTTAGAACTGGGCGGACAGGGCGATATATGCGTCTTTTCCCGACGAGCGGTAGAAGTAGGGGAGGCACGTCGATTCGATGTGGATGAAGGTGTTGTGGGTGATGTATTTCCGCTTTTTGGAGCGGGAGAAAGAGAGAATTTGGAGAATTTGCGTAAGAAAGTTGGAGAATGCCCACGAGCTGGAGTTGGTGTAACTGCAACGTTCTCCTGTCGCTGAAACCCGGCCAGTTCATGCTTAGACAAAATTTTGCGAAGCGGAGGCCTTGCAACCGTCATTTCTTTCACTGGACCGTCATCGTCGCCCTTTTGCGTGAACTCCTGGGATGACTGGGAAAGGGTCGATATACCCCATATCATGACTAGTCCATCAAGCCCAGAGCTGATCAAGATCCGCTCATTTTGATTTTCAGGGGTATCGAGGTTATTTTCAAGAAGACACACATCGCTGATACCCTCCGTGTGTCCAAAATCCCCTGCGAGTAGTACCCCGCGGTCTAAATCATACACACGAATGGACTTGTCCGTGCCAGACATCCCGGTAAGTAGCTTGGGAAGATTTTGTCCTGGACCCTGGGAAGTTACTGTTAAAGAGCTCATGACAACCGTGTCACTTCCGTCTGTATCAATGGCTCGGAAAGAAGCGAGTTGGCGCCCGGAGGTCAGATCATACTGATGGATACACCGATCAGCGGTAGATACAACAAGGGTATCTGTATCATCTGCGGAAAGAGTCATGGACACTGGTGATGCTTTCATTGTGATCACTTTAGAGATCAAGTAGGCAATGACAGTCGTGCCATTAATCTCTCGACTAACACGGTCCCTTACATGGATGGTACGATCAGCAGAGCACGAGACTAGCTTTTCACCATTATCAAGAAAGAGAAGCTGTGCCACTGCTCCAACATGATCGTCCATGGTTTGGATCAACTGCAAGCTATCATCCGCTCTCTTGAAAAGCTGAATCATGCGATCACGACCGGAGCTGGCGACTAGACAGGACTGAGGTGTCACATGCAGGGCGATATCCATAATCTCTCCCCCATGAGCCCGGACTTCATGCACAGATTTCAACGAGTGGCCCAGTAATACTCTATTTCAGCGAGTTAGCAAGGCTGCTCAACAACTTGATCAATGAGCGGGATCATAAATACCTCAGGACACCAAATTTGTCACCAGAAACGAACATTTCCATATCATCGGTAGTACGAAGTACTTTGAGCTCATTAGAAACCTCTTCATCAGATCCCGGAGGGTGATCCAAGGCAATCGCACGGGAAGCCTGGCATTTCCCTCGGGTGTTCCAGAAGTTGACAGCGCCTTTTCGTGACCACGTAAAGAAGTCAGCTTCGAGCTCGTTTGCTGGCTTTAATGAGCGTATCCCAAGGACAGCATCCCTGTGGGCAGAAATGGTCGTTTGAGCGTCCGTCTGGTCAATGTCATCTCCTAGATTATCGCTTGAATATATATCGATCGCATTTGTCGTGTCAACCGCAATGAGGTGAGACCCCAGAGATCCCATACCGATGACTGCAGGTCCTTTGTAGGTGTGCTCTGCCGAAGACCTGCCGGAAAATGTTGGAGACGAAGGAGCAAGTGATGCTCGTATTTTCTCAAATGTCAATCGCTGGATTTGCCTGCCACGGCCACCGATCCAGATACAGGAGCGGTACGAATCGACGGCCAAGGAACTTATACCAAACTCCATATGCTGGACCACGTATAACTTTTGAGATCCCTCACTGTCATCCAAAAAGCACAGAGCTCCGGTCTCTGTGCCAAGTACGGACTCACGGTCAGAGATGCTGGCTACGCAGGTGAAAGTACTTTCTGCGAGCGAGCCTAATAAGGAATTTCTTCCCGAAAATGCTTTAGGTGCCTGGTTAGGAGAGCTGCTGGTAGCCTCCACAGTAAGACGAGATCTTGGAGACCCTGGTCTCGTCTCTGGAAGCCTCCAAACCTTCACATGTCGGACTCCTACCCTGGAAGAAACTTAGTCTCTCCTCCATTTGAGTGGTTGGGTAATCCACTAGAACTTACGTGATTAAGGTCTGCCCCATCCAGCACATGTCACGAACATAAGTAGTACACTTATTCGTGGAGTGGAGCTTTGCGGAGCCGTTTTTCAAATTGACAGACCATAAGAATAAAAACCCATCATTTACGTCACCAAGAGTCGCGAGATACTGGGAATCGGAGCTGAAGGCCAGGCCTCGAAGCCCAAATGTGTGTTCGGTCAGTATTGAAAGTGGGACTTCGGAAGAGGCATCTTTCGCCGTCGAGAAGATTAAAACTCTAGGACTATAGCCAGTCTAACATGGGTCAGCGCGTTTCATTATAATAGCACCGAACATCACTCAGCGTACCTCCCCTACTGCGAGAAATCTCCCATTAGGGCTGATTGCAGTGCAGGTAACCGCCTTCACTCTCTCCCGAGACGACCACCCACGAGGACTACCAGTGTCCGCAGCATCATTGCATGGAGAACTGCCGAAAACGTTGACCTGGGCGGGCGACCTTGAGCTGCCTGAGAACTTGGCTCTGCTGTCGGGCGTGCTTGGAGGAGTTGACTGGCCGTAGAATGACGAGACAGGATTGATGCTGGTTGCGGAGGGTCGTGCCTTGAAAAAGCGCTGGCTTATGCGGTCGTCGTGATCCAACTCCGCCAAAACTGCAGTTGACCCGGCGCAAAGAGCAAATGACCTGCTCTGCTCATGACTTGAGAACCCATGAGGCGTAGTTGTGGTCGTGCCGATGACCGTCTGGAGTGACAAATTCGCTTGGTGCAAAGGCACCTTGTGTAGGGAAGAGCGTGTAGGGGGTCTCAAAATGGGCGAGTTGGAGGGGGTGATGCGGAGCGACGAGCCCGGGGCAGCTGTCTTGCTCCTCGCACTCGACGAGTTGGCTGCCATCACAATGAGGAGGGAGGTCGGCTCCAGTCAAACGGTTCACGGTCCTTGAGCTGGAAGGATTTCGGTCGCATTTGCAAACTCAGACTGTGTTCCGTCTGGATGTTTGCTAAGGATAGACGGATCCTTCAATCGACATTGGACGCCGGGGTGTCGGGGAAGGAGCTGCGAGGGAGGAAGGTGGGAGGGCGGGCAGGGTGACGGCAGCTTCGTTTATATATGCGGCAGAAGGGATCGGTCAGAAAGATCGAGGAGCTCTGGGCTGAAGACAGGCTTTGTCTATTCCCTTGTTTCTCTTTGTGGCCGGCGGCGTCGTGGCTGGCGAAGAGGGGAACAAAAGGCGGAGGAGACTGGAGAGCGACTGGACGGAGAAGGAGAGGGGGGAGATCAGAATAAAACCAACGGCCCAAATGAGTGACTGAAATGAACGAATGAATGAATGAATGAAGAGAAGGGAGAGAGAGAGAGAATGTAGGGAAGGGACCGACGATGGGAATAATGAAGCCAAGGGCAGAATGTGAGCGCCGGTCAAGAGCAGGACGATCGGAGGAGCTCCCAAAGCTCAACGCAACACAAACATTCCACGCCGGGCGGAGAGCCGAAAACTGAGTGACGGGATGGGATGGGCGAACCCTGGGCTGCCTAGCTCCGGAAGGCTAAAATCGAGCAGCTCCAGCCCGTGGGAAGACGATCAAGATCCAGGACGATCCCTGGTACGACCCTCGCGAGGTGTAGATACTAGATAGAAGATACCCAGATGGGGAAAAAAAAAACGAAGGGTGTATTTCTTTTGAACCCCATCCCATCTCTCTAGTCTCCCTATTTGCCCACGGATCGGGCCAACCTCCCGACGGGCTTGGGAATGAACGAGTGGCTGATCGGCTCCTCACAGGGCGTCCAGTGGCCCCGGCGCGGTGGGGATGCCAATCCTTCTGGTTTCTGGGAATGGACCATCGCACACCCAATTCATCCTCCCTGCCTCGCGGAACCGTTGATCCTCGGCGGAGGGACAAGAAAGGGGCAATGGAACGGTGAGGGAACCTGGGGCCTGCGTTTGGGGTTTCTATACATAGCGGGAGAAGCGGTGATTGGTTTCGGGGAGGGCGCCGTTAACAAATCCCCACGACACAGGAGGGGTGCAGGGAGTACGGAGTAGGGAGGAGTATTATTAGAGACACCGTTGGCAGTCCCTTAAGCTTAAGCTAAGGGCCTCGCTGCTGCAGCGGGACGGAGTAGTAGGCAGTAAGTACTAGTAGTCGGACTGTCGGAGGTGCAACGCAGGGATACTCGGGCACTAAGGCATCCAGGGGATGCCTAAGGGAAGTAAGGCAGAGTACTCCTACTCCGTACTTTCCGTACTTATCTACTATCGTTTCGCTACGAGGGAGTGCAAAGTGTCGTCCCAGCCTCCGAACCAAATTCTAACATCCTCCACTTCTAGAGTAAAGAAGTCAGGAATACAGATCTTCAATTCCTCTCAGTCCGCCGGCGAGCCTCCTCGTGCTTGTCCGGATATGAATGGGCTGATCGCAGCCGAGCAGGTTGGTCGCCCGGAGGGACTGCCACTCACACCGTCAGATATCCCCGCTACTTACTTGTTTGGGTGCATGCGATGGGTCCTAGAGGACTGGCGGAAAAATAAGTGTTCAAGAGCAAGCCCTCTTGCAGCATCCGACCCGACCCAGCGGAAGATCCTCCACCGACTGTCAGGCCAGAGTCACATGATGTAGACGCCTTAGGCCGCAAGCGTTCTAGCCCCGTTCGAGAAGGCTCGCCGGATCTCTAGTCTCTAAGTCTCTACGGAGTAACTAGTGCCCCAGGATGTCCCGGGAGATTAATATTTTCCCCAGGCCGGCACCGCCATCTCTTCCTATCTTCATACCCGGTGATCTTGCCCGGCTGTCACCATGGCGAGCATCTGCACCTCATCCCTCAAGCTATCTCTTCCAAATCTCCTACGCAATGCGCTTCGCTCCGAGTTCGCCGCCAACCTCCACTATGGTCCTGCACATTCGGTAACGCCTTTCACGTATCGCAGACGCGGAGTCCAACAACGAAAATTCAGCTCCTTTCCTAGAGCCCAGATTTCCCCATCTACGACCTATCTAGTCTCGGAGGAGTCTTCCTCGGCTAGTCCCGACACCGCCAGTGAATCACAACCCGACATCCAAAGTAAACCTCCCCGTGGCGAAGATTCTCCCAATGAAGCCTCGAATGCAAAGGCGGAGAGCGACAATGTAAAGACCCAACGTGCCACCCCCAAAGACGATGCCGGTACCTCGAAGAAAAAGGGGAAGGGTTCCGACCCCAAACTGAAGGACAAGGAGTCTTCTAAATCGAAGGACAAGGACTCTAAACCGAAGGAGAAAGGGGCTTCACGGAAAGAACGACGCTCAGCAGAGGGGCTCAAGAAGAAGCAGACTCAGATGTGGGAAATTCAGAAGAAGGCATTGAAAGAGAAGTTCGCAGATGGGTGGAATCCATTCAAGAAACTCTCCCCAGACGCCTTGGAGGGGATCCGTCACCTTCACAAGGTCGCACCCCAGCGATTTACCACTCCCGTCCTTGCGGCAGAATTCAAGGTGTCACCCGAAGCTATTCGTCGGATATTGAAGAGCAAATGGAAACCAACCGCTACCGAATCCGAAGACCGTCGGAAACGATGGGAGAACCGACATGATCGGATCTGGGGTCATATGTCCGAGCTGGGTCTAAGACCGAGTACCAAGGGTACACGGGGCTTGACGGACGCGAACAGACTGCTCTACGCCCTGAAGAAGAAAACGGCAGCGGACGAGGAGAAGTAGACGAGGTTGAGGCTGATGGGGGAAGTGCTGTGCACTGTGTGTATATTTAAAACTTCTACTACTACTACTACTACTACTACTACTACTACTACTCCATATACCATATAATTTACTTGAATGACCTATTCGTCCAAATTAAGAGAGGACGTGTATCCGATGATGTTGAGTTGCTATAGCTCGATTGGGAGAAGAAGATGATGGCGTGCAGTGCCGAGCCATTCGTTTGCCTTTACCGTGTCGGAGTTGGTACCTTTTTGCGGGGATGGAGGGAGTGATGGATCCAGCGATCGAGGGTTGAGCAGCCTCGCTGATCAACGGTTTCCCCCCTCGATTTCACCGCACAAATCCGGTCGCATCCTCACGGCAGGTTGATTCGGACTCAAGATCCGAGGTGGACTGCCCTCCACAAGGGGTCGTTTCAGCGATGCGCGGAGGAGGTGATTGTTGCCCCAGCCGTCGGCAGTAGTGTAGTCTAGGTTCAGGACTACCGCGTCCCCGACACGACCGTAGGATGGCTCTCGCTCTCGCTCTCGACCTCAACCTCTGGCCGGGCCTCGCTCATCCGCTCTATCCCCCCTCCCCCCTCCTTCTATACCCTTCTACGATTATGGCTCATGCGATCTGACGGTTATGGCTTAACTGGCGTCTATCATTCTTCTCACCTTGTCTTTTACTGGCCAGTCCTCGACCCTGCCCTCTTCTGGTGGCGGCTGGCACCCGCCATCTACCCCAAGCTCCGTGATTCTTGCTTGCGGTCACTCGCCCCTATGGTGACCTTGCGATCGTCGCCATGCCACCGGACATCCAGGTTTTTGTCAAATGGAAGGAACAGACCATCTTTGCGGGGGAGGATGTGGAATGCATCATCACCTTCAAGAACGTTGCGGAGACGAACGTCGAACCCCGTGCCGGGGGGCAGGCCTCGCATCAGAGGCAGCCATCACGAGCCACCAGCTCCCATTCAGAGTCTCTGTTCTCCCTGAGATCGCCCCAGAAATTCTTCTTCAGCCCACACCGCCGCTCAGTCCCTACCATTCCGAAAAAGAGCCCGTCGCACCGCATCTCCTCGTCCGTGAGCTCACCGTTGATCGGATCTCATAGCTTTCCGCCCCCTTCCACGCCTCGCAGTGGTCCGCCTGTTAGTGGCAAGCACAAGCGGTCGGTCTCAATATTGTCCATTGATAGCGAGGGAACGGGCGAGCCGACCCCCAGGACATCTTCGCAGTACAGCCGGTCTCGGCCGCCGTGGGGCCATGGGCGTGCGGCGAGTCTCCAGGTGTTACCAAGAAGAAACGAGTTCTATGAAGATTCTTTTGCGAAAGGTATCCTCTATTCTGGCGCAAATCTACATTGGGTGATCAAAAAGCTAATCACGGTCGACTCCTAGGCGGGCGCAATTCCTTCCGTGGCATCCCACCTTCAGAGTCCCCTGTCCACCAATCCCCCGGAACCCCACGAATAGACATCGATGGAGTGAACAGCGCCGGCCGCTCTACGTCAGGAGGACCTGGCCCTAATAGCTCATATGATCCACCCCGTACGCCTGTGCGCCGGCCTCAATTGTCCCCAATCGAGTTCAAGTTCCCTCCCTCTCCCGGAACAGAGACCAACACACGCCCGGGCTTATCCGCATCCCCTTTGACAACTCCTGTGGAGGGAAACCCTGGATTGGCGAGACCGAATGGAAAAGAAACATCAACATTGGCTGCGCCGGGCCATCTGCCCCAGCTCACCCGGATCATGTCAACGTCCAGCCTCAGCGGAAGTCTCAGAAGTAGCGGGGAGGATAATTCTGTGAGCGATAACTCGTCCGAAACTCTCCAGTCAGAATATACAAATTATTCGATGGCAGTCCCCCGCCAGACCCCTCGTCATGGTCGTCATATGTCCAGCGTCGAGTCCCCGGGGTTATCGCCGCACAGCCAGACTCTACTCATGGGCTATGCCCAAATCAGCGCGTCGTTCACCGTCGATGGCTCACTAATCCATCAGTCATACTTTGAAGAGGTGAAGCGGAAAGGGGTCGTTGGTGGTGCCGGGGGTGTGCCGGGCGTGTCCAGTGGAAAGCCAGGCATGGGCGGCGACAAGAATAAGAAAGGCGGTGGGTTCTGGGGGGCATTCAAATGGAACGCAATTGAGGAGTCGCTGACTGGACTCTTGTCTAATAATGAACTGGACGGGCTGAGGGATATGCGAGGTGTCTCATCTTCGCGATCCATACCGTTGCTGTCCACTACGCAGTCTCTTCTCTTCGTGGACCTGCGACTCGCACCGGGGGAAGAACAGTCTTACTCATTCGCTTTTACATTGCCAGGCGGCCTTCCAGCCAGTCACAAAGGGAAGGCTATCAAGATCTCCTACAATCTTGTTATAGGCACACAACGGCCGAGTGGACATCACGAACCCCAACGAGTCAATCGCATTAGTATACCGTTCCGCGTATTCAGCGGTGTCAATGGTGAGTTTTTTTTACCGTTCACCTTCCTTTTGGATCGGCATTGACATGAGAACAGGCTATGGAGATATCCTAGGACATGACCTCATGTCTCCGTATGTTCTCCTTCGCGATGAAGCGCGAGTGCAGAAGGTCGGATCTTCTCAACCCGTGGCAGCCAAGCCCAAGAGTATCAGCGGGCTGACCTGGACTTCCGCCCCGGAGTTCCTGTCGTACGTGGATGAAATTCTCGAGCAGAGTGCTCGTAACAATTCGCTGCAACTGCCCGGTGCTACTCCTGAGAAACGCGTCAGTCGCGACGCATCTGCCGACATACTATCCTGCAAAGACGCCATTGACCTCGCGATTCTCCGGAGTAACCAGGCAATTAACTCCTCGCGCAGTCCCAACCGATTTGAAATTGCTCGGAACGGGCGCCGGATTGCGGTGGTCGTGCTCAACCGGCCGGCGCACAGACTCGGAGAGACCATCATCGCGACCATCAACTTCGCGGACGCTGCACTTCCCTGCTACGCCGTTCGGGCGACATTGGAGAGTTCCGAAAGGGTTTCGCCGCTTCTGGCGGTGCGGTCGAACGCGAGCATCCGGCGTGCGACCCGGAAGATTCACGCATCGTATTTCGAGAATACCCTCTACGCGAATCGGGTTGTCTTCAGCCCGGCAATCCTGGTGTCGGCGACACCCACGATCATTACCACGGGGGTCAATCATGAGTGGGAGCTACGGTTCGAATTTGTGACTAGCAATGTGCACGACGGGCCAGCCCCCTCGGGCGCCCGCTTACTGGAGGCCGTGTCGGAAGATGACCGCGGGCGCATCATGTCCGCCCTGGAGAACTTGGGCTGCGAGTCATTTGAAATCTCTATCCCGATCACAATCTACGGGGAGACAATCCGGGAGCGGCTGCCGGAGGAGAATGAGGGATATTCGATATGAGAACAGAGACGGGGGGTTAAAAAAAGGGGGGGGGGGCGGATGCTTGCATTTGCCAGTCACGAAGAATCCGCGCCTCTATGGCGGCGGTCACGTTGTTTTTCCATTCGTGCCATGTATGTAATTGATAGATAATGACCTAGTCTCAGCTGTGGCCTGGGGGGGTTATGGTTGTGTGACGCACATAGTCTTAGCAGAGTCTTGACAGAGTCTTGGTGCTAGCCATAGGGCCCGATGTCAGCAATCAAACTGCCCCAAGCCTGCCAGATTGGGCCCCCCCCCTTACGTAATGGGAATTTGCAGCCCATCGGCCGGGAGCCGACGATGTAATAAAGTCCAGTTTCCTTGCGGCCGAAGGGGGTCGCCCGGGCAACGGACGGGGCGATAGCCACTCTGGACGTTGCAGCATCCATGGATCCGGCCTTGGGGAGGTTCCGCTGGAGTGGGATCGTGGAGAAGCAGGCCGGAAATGCGCTGGAGATTCGATATAGATCTCCCTCGCTTGCCCTTCCTTCAGCAGCGGTGGTGTGTTCGGCCTGCTTGTTTTCACCCGGGCTGTTGTCGCGCCTGACCGGTTTTCATCGGCGCGGCTCGATCGCTGCTCTTCTTCATCCACTTCTCGCTCTGCGCCCCTCCTTCGCTCCTCCCATCCCAGCTTCCCCAGCTTCCCTCCCCTCCGTCGCGCGCATCATCGTCCTCAGCAGCAGCAGCACTGACGGGAATTGGCAATTCTCAAAAGGGTAAGACACCCGCGGGCGCCCTGGCCCATCCATTCGTGATTGAGACAAGCTCCCCAGACTGACGGACGCCGAGCGTGTCTGGCATCGGCATGTAGGCGCATTCTCTCCCTCGCACCACGCAACGCCTCAACTCGTGATCCAGCACGCCGAAAACGCTCCTGTGGCTTGTATTTGACCGGCGCAGAGCCGAAGAGAAAGGAGATGGCATCCTTCATCACCACCATGTCTGTTCCCACCCCTTCCTCTGTGCCCGCTGCGCCCGACGGGGTTGTTGGTGGCCCATCTGCCCCGCCATCCTCAACGCCTTCCTCCCCAGCTGCCCTCCCCTCCATTCATATCTCCATCTCCCCTCCTCTCCGCTACAGTACCATCCAAACCTGCCGTCTCCCCCTCTCAGAACCCCCGTCCTACCTGTCGCCGGTGGTGCGCGCGCTGAAACAGGACCCCATTGGACTGACACCCCCCAGCAATGCTCGGACCCGAGCTCCCTTCAAGCCGCGGTCGGCGGCCAAGGGCACTACCAGCTATCAGCTGAGACAGTTCGCGGAAGCAACCCTAGGCAGCGGAAGTTTGCGCAAGGCCGTTAAGCTTCCAGAAGGCGAGGACCTGAACGAGTGGCTGGCCGTTAACGGTACGTAGCGCCGACATGTCTCGCAACAACCCGGGCGGACCGATACTAATGGGAAAGGATGGGCTTGCCACAGTCGTCGACTTCTATAACCAAATAAACCTGCTGTATGGCGCAATTACGGAGTTCTGCTCGCCCCAGTCATGTCCTGAAATGAAGGCGACCGATGAGTATGAGACAACAAACCATATCCCCAAAGGCGATGACACAAGCCCGACTGACCGCGACTGGGTAGGTTCGAGTATCTCTGGCAAGACTCGGAGAACTTCAAGCGACCGACGAAGATGTCGGCACCCGAGTACATCGAGCACCTGATGAGCTGGGTGCAAAGCAGCGTCGACAACGAACAGATTTTCCCCAGCAGGCTTGGTATGTACTGGCCCTGACCGACTTATGGTGGAAGATGCGCCTACGACTACAGTTGCATGCATGCTAATACGACATGGTATCCCCACAGGCGTCCCGTTCCCCAAAGTATTCCCCAGCCTGGTGCGCCAGATCTTCAAACGGATGTACCGCGTGTATGCACACATTTACTGCCACCACTACCCGGTGGTGGTGCACCTGGGTCTGGAGCCCCATTTGAACACCAGCTTCAAACACTACGTGCTATTCATCGACGAGCACCGCCTAGCGAGCGGGAAGGATTTCTGGGGGCCATTGGGGGATCTGGTGGACAGCATGTTGCGCAGCGATTAAGGGCAATCGAGAAAGCGTCGGCTGGACGGAAGGGCAGGCAGGGGTGGACAGACAGCAGCGAGAGGACGGCGTTTCGGGTATTGATTGGCATTGATGCGGGCACATTTTCACGTGTAGAGGCGGAGCGGCGTTGTGTAGCATGCGACCAGGAGGGATTGATTTCATTTTGTGGCATGAATTGAATCACTTGCAGACTTGCAATGAACTGAATTGAACTGTCGGGGTAGTACTGTAAGACTGGAAAGTGGATAGCCGAAAACCCGGCGTGTGCGGGATCTCACGTGACCGCTAGCCGGGCAGAAGTTGGCCGTCCTTCAACCTCCATCCTGAAGCACGACGACCAACCAGCCCGTTGCTGCTCGCTCAGACACCCCCGACGCCCCGTCCGTCTCGCATCCCAATTCCACCTCCTCTCCTCCTCTCCCTCGACGTCTCCGTCCCATCAGCAACCATGTTCTCCGTCCGCCTCGCCCGCGCCGGCCTCCGTGCCTCCGCCCAGCAGTTCTCCGTGCCTCGCACTGCCGCCCTCAACGGTCTGAGGACCTATGCCACCCCGGCCCAGGACATCAAGCCTCCTGTCTCCCTGTTCGGCGTTGACGGCACCTATGCCACTGCTCTGGTATGCGCCCATCCCATCTCACCCCCCATCCATTGGTTTCCATCCCATCTTCCCAGCTGTTTGTTCTCTGCGTGTTGTGTGCTGGCACGAAACAAACTCCAACCAGCAACACAAAAGAGGGGAAAGAAGGAACCCTGGGAAGCAAATTTCGCGTCTTCACGATCCCCAAACCCACGGGAAACAGCCCACCACGACGAATCATTTCACCGATGATCAAGAACTAACCCATCACCCGCAATGCGCTCTAGTACACCGCGTCTGCGAAGTCCGCCAACCTCGACCAGGTCGCCAAGGGCCTCACCAGCCTCGGCCAGACCCTCAAGGCCGACCGCAAGCTGATCTCCATCCTCTCCGCCCCGACCCTCACCGTCTCGGACAAGCAGCAGATCGTCCAGGAGCTCCAGAAGATCGCCGGTGCCGACAAGGGTGACATCCTCAAGAACTTCCTCGGTACTCTCGCTGAGAACAACCGTCTCGGTCTGTTG
This sequence comes from Aspergillus ellipticus CBS 707.79, assembly GCA_003184645.1. NCBI lineage: Eukaryota > Fungi > Ascomycota > Eurotiomycetes > Eurotiales > Aspergillaceae > Aspergillus > Aspergillus ellipticus. Next base: position 38,495 of record KZ825968.1, on the reverse strand, counting down.
GAGGGTGTCTGCGAGAAGTTCGCCACTCTCATGGGTGCTCACCGTGGTGAGATCGAACTGAACATCACCAGTGCTCAGGTATTTATCCCTCCCTCCCCCTAGTTACCAACATCATCATTATCCTTCTTCCATCCGAAAACGAGAAAGCAAAAAAAAACAAATACAATATCTAACAATCGTACCCCCCCAGGAACTCGACACCAAGACCATCAACCGTCTCGAGAAGGCCGTCTCCAAGTCCGAGTACAGCCAGGGCAAGAAGCTCAAGGTCGTCACCAAGGTACATACACACCCCTTCTCCCCCTCCCCGTCCCCCCGAACAACAACACTAACAACCATATCCAGGTCGACCCCGAGCTCGTCGGAGGCCTCGTCGTCGAGATCGGTGACCGTACCATCGACCTCAGCGTCTCCTCCAAGATCGCCAAGCTCAACAAGGCCCTCACCGACGCTTTGTAAATTATCTTTTTTCAACCCCCCACCCCCTTCCATCTATCCATAACTCAAACCCCCTCCTGACTCGCTTCTTTTGTACCCTTACCAAATCGATTGCATCGCATCGCTCCGATCGATCTACCCCCTCCCCATGTTTGTTTGTGGAACTCGCTCGATCTACTAGCATGAGCTCTAGTTCTGGAGATGAATAGACAGAATTGAGTTTACTTGAAGATTTTTATGTTTTTTGGTAATCATGGTGAAGATGGGGATAGGATGGGGTGGTATGGTGGTTGTAGTGCGTGCGTGCGTGCGTGCGTGCGTGCGTTGGGGTGTTGGGTTGGGATTGTCCGGTATCGGATGTTGATACTCCTTCTCTTCTCTACGGTACTTATGTACCAATCGAGGACTTGTGTTTTTCTGGGTAAGTACCTATCTACCTACCTAGGTAGGAAGGTAAGTGTAAGAGTACTATATATAAGTAGCTTGTTATGGTAAGTCACAGTCGATGTCTAGAATGGATTTATGATGATGCGAGAACAAAAAAAAGATAAGCCTGTAATGCTTGGTGCTTTGTATAAATTGGCAACTGTGATATGTCTGAAACAAAATGTACTCTAGACTATATCTAAGTCATCTAGGCCCCATTATCTAACTACGTGCCTCCGCCATTTGCTGCAGTCTCTCCTCTTCGCTCTATCACAATCGCTGTACGGAGTACTGCGATACCGAAATCAATGCCCGTTCTGTACAGGATCCGCCTGCGCCTCGAACTCGTCCTCGTACGCCGCCATTGATGCGTGACTGCGCACGCGTTCCAGCTGGGACGCAACGTAATGGGACACGTGCTCCTCGTCCTCGCCATCCAGGTCTCGGTCCTTCTCCTCGTCGTCCAGGGCCGATTCCGGCCCCGGCGTGGAGCGGCCGGTGAAGGCGGATTCGAAGTCGCTGCGGTTGCCAATGGACCGGCTGGTGGATGACCGGCGCACACTGGGTCGACGGCTACTGCGTGGACGAGCAGAGCGACTGAAGGAGTCGTCGAAGTAGTGTGATGCGGCTGCAAATGGCGAGCGGGGGGTCTGAGGAATACGGCAGTTGATTCTGTTTGCAATATTAGTGTCTGCAGAAAAAAATATGGAGTAGAGGTGCCATACCCTGTATCATGGATGATCTTGGCGACGAGCCCCGTCCATCCACATTGGTGGGATGCTCCAAGACCCCGACCGGTATCCCCATCGAAATACTCGTGGAACCACATGTAGTCCTTCCAGTGCTCGTTGAAGTCGAGCAGATCGGATCCGTCGTGGACCGCGCGACGGCCTTCGTCATTGCGTGCAAACAGGTGCTGCAGCCGATGCTGGATCTCCTCTGCGATGTGTCCTAGATGCATGTACTCCCCGGAGCCCGTGGGACACTCTACCTGGAATGAATCGCCGTAAAACATGTAGAATCGCAGCAAGGACTCGACGAGCAAGAAGTTGACACACAGCCAGACCGGTCCGCGCCAGTTGCTGTTGCCTCCGAAAAGTGCACTGTCTGACTCCCCGGAAACATAATTGACCCGGAACATCTGGCCGTTGACTTCCATCGAGTACGGGTGTTCCTCGTGGTACTTGGACATGGACCGGATGCCATGCTCTGATAGGAATTCGGTCTCATCCAACATCCTCTTCAGGATCTTCTCCAGGCGATCCTTGCTCACCAGCGAGAGAAGGAGCCGCTCATCCTTACCGCGATGCTTCATGCTAGCAATATTACGTTCTGCCACATCTTGTTTGTTCTCGACAAACCACTCCAAGCGCTTCTTGAAGGACGGGAACTTGTTGATCAGTTCAGGTTCCAGCGTGAGAACCGCATATAGCGGAATCAGTCCAACCAGGGATCGAACGGGAAGCTGTTGCGTCCAGGGATCGCCATATGAAATCGCATCGTAGTAGAATCTGACCAACATTAGTTGTGCGTTGACTAGATGGAACACCCACATACCCGTCTTCCTCGTTCCACAGAGAGGTCTCCTGACCCGCCCCGGACTTGAACGTCATGGCATCGCTGATCAGAATGAAGTGCTCAAAGAACTTCGACGCAACTATTGATAGGTTAGCGAGAAGAAGTCATCTATGATAGGGGTACTTACTATCTTCGTAGATTCTTCGGTGCTTGGCCAGTTCAAGCGCGATGTTCAACATGCACAAACAGTAGAAGGCCATCCAGCCCGTGCTATCAGCTTGTTCCAGTACTCCCCCGGTTGGAAGAGGTTCAGATCGGTTGAACAGACCGATGTTGTCCAGTCCCAAGAATCCTCCTTCGAAAACATTCTTGCCATCGGAATCCTTGCGGTTAACCCACCAGGTAAAATTGATCAGCAGCTTTTGGAAAACTCTTTCGAGGAAATCAAGATCCTGCCGGCCATACATCTTCCGTTCAATCTTGAAGGTTCTGAATGTGGCCCATGCGTGCACTGGAGGGTTCACATCGCCAAAGTTCCACTCGTATGCAGAGAGCTGCCCGTTGGGATGCATGTACCACTCTCGAGTAAGAAGGTCCAGCTGCTTCTTGGCAAAATCGGGATCAATCATCGCCAGTGGGATACAATGAAACGCGGTATCCCACGCGCAGAAAAACGGGTATTCCCACGAGTCAGGCATCGAGAGGATATCTTCCATGTACAGATGCTTCCACTGCTGGTTACGAACATGCTTTCTACCCGGAGGAGGCGGAATCATACCCGGGTCGCCGTTTGACCACTGATCCCAAACAAAATGATAGAACTGTTTGGTCCACATCATCCCGGCAAATGCTTGTCGTTGGATATTCCGCAAGTCCTCGCTCATAGGTAGTGGGCTGATATGATAGTAGAAGTCGTCGGCCTCTGTTCGGCGCTCGTCAATGACATTGTCCAGATCCTCTTCGTTAACATAGTCCTCTACCCGTCGCGACATTCTGAATCGCACGACGGCACATTCACCAGGGGGGACACCATCGCCTTCATTGAAGGCATACCAGGCGGCAAACTTGGTGCCTTTGTTCTCGGGGTTGACTGCACCCTTTTCTCCGTCGACGATGTGGCGATGAAAGGCATCTTTCACATATGGCTGGTCATTCTTGGTCTTCCACAGAAATTCGTTGTTTGTTTCGTTCTCAGTGAACAGCATCTCGGGAAAGATATCATTCTCGCTATTACCAACCGGTGGCGATGGAGAAAACCGTACATACCGCTGCCCAAGCTTGTGGTGAGAGGTCTTGGCAATCATAGGATTGACAGGGTGTTTCTCAACCGAGGGCTTCTCATTCTTATCCTCATAACCCCAGCCCCAGGTATTACGGAACCAGACATGAGGAATGATGTGCAGATGCGCTGGTTCGGGACCTCGATTGTAGGCGATGACACGAAATAGAAGCTCTTCTTCGTCATCCTCTTCTTTTGCTGTCTCGATGAAGATATCCCAGTATTGGTTATCATCAAAGATTCCGGTATTGAGGATCTGATGCTCGCGCTCCGTTCTCCCACGTTTGGCGTTCTCATCCACAAGCTCCTTGTAAGGGAACTCCTTCTGAGGGTACTTGTAGAGGAATTTCATGTAGGAATGCTGAAGGTGCGGTACAGTCAGAAACGTTGTGGCTTGTGCTTACCCTGGTCTTTCAAAGCACTTACCGTCGGAGTGTTATCGAGATGAAAGTGAGCCTCCTTGACACTCTCGCCATGGTTTCCCTGGGGATTGGATAATCCGAACAGGCGCTCTTTGAGGAAAGGGCTAATGTCCGGTAAGCTAGAGTGATCGGAAAGGTGCTGGTGAGATCGAGGCGAACGTACTCTTTCCCATTCCAAAACGCAAAGGCAATGTTCTGCAGATTGTGGGTATCCGAGACACCAGCAATTCCATCCTCACCCCAGCGGTAGGTCCGGGACCGCGCATGGTCATGGGAGAAGTCTAGCGGATGATCAGCCGTGGTCGTAGCCCCGCAGCAAGCATGTGAAGAGTGACTTACAGCTCCAGGCGTCTCCATTGTCTCTAAAAGCAGCAGACGACGAAATGCAAATTTAGTAATTGTCCATTGATCTCCATTTTCGATCCTGGGGGTTGCCTCCAGCCGGCTGGGAAGACTTACGAATAATCTTCCCGAACTGCGGGGATGAGAAAATGAGGTCATCGGTCAGCCTAAATGCCTCCCCGGCGCAATCCCAGAACAGCAGCCCCAGGCAGAACCTACCAGTAGCCCATTGCCTCTCAGCAACATAAGGACCCCATCTTTTCCAGTAACGGATGCGTTCCCGGTCTTCCTTCAGGCGCAGCTCCTCTCGGGACTCGTAGACGTGTCTGTCGATGAGGACCATGGTGGGGGGCGGGACGAACGGAATCTCAGGGTAGGTCGCGAAGGGCACCTACCATGAGACGAGAAGGGGTGCGGAGAAGGGAGAAAAAAGGCCAGGGAAAGGGTTTAAGACCCAAGGCGATGGAAGAGGGGAGAGCGGAGAGAGGAGCGAGGAGGGGCAGCGAGGGAAACAGGGAACCGCCGGGAGCTCAGGGACGTGTGGCCAACATGGTAGGGTACGGAGGGGTCGCACTGAGACAGCTCCTGCAGGACAGCTCAGAGCTCCCTTATCGCGGCCATGACCATACTTAGTACCTATTTATTACTTACATACCGACCCTACTACTGCCGGTCAGAAGAGCAGGAACTGCTCCCGCGGTCTGGACCGTCGCTCGGGCGCTTATTTTCTGGGGATTCGTGGGCCTTCCAAGGTCGGGGGAGGCGCTCTGACATCATCCGTCCTCGCCGAGGGAACGGGCTCAAATTTGGGTGCAGCTTTGGCAATTAGCTTTCTCTGACAGGGGCGCGACATCGCGGATCAAGGTTTATCTGGACCTGGAGGCTGGAGGCTGGATGGAGGCAGGCGCCGCGCCGTCTCGCGGGCAGATCCATCCATCCTCACCCCGACTCCCCGAGGGCGATTGATTGCCCGCTCTCAGACACCAACCTAGTGGTGGTAGCCCCAACCCAACCCAACCCAACCCTGGATGCACCAATTCCGTCCAACCTCCCAGATACCCAGATACCATACAGTATGGTCGGGTAACTCCCAATGCAGCCCGGAATCGCCATTTCCGGCTAGCATGTCAGATGACATGGCGCGCGGTGCGCTGCAGATAATTGTAGCATCCATCTATCTGGTGGTACTGCTTCATCGCACCTTTTCTTGCTTGGACGGCGTGAGACACTGTCACTGAGGGAGGGAGGGGGGAGAGTACTACTTGAATATCCTCCCCAGACAGCCCACCTGTGTCGACGGGTCTGATTCTCCTAGCCACATTATTTTAGAGATCGGATCTATGCCTCCAGAGCAAACAAGAATGACCACTACCGGGGTCAAGAATGTTGCCTAATCCGTCTTCCATCTGACAACATCACACCTGCCACGAAACAGACCAGTTCACACTCTGCGACAGGTTGTGTTTGTGCAAGACTGATAGAATAATTGTAGCTAGATTCTCACCAGTATGAGATCCAGATACCGCTCTCTCAGTCAGGTCGAACTCTGAAATAGAGGATCGGGGTCGCAATATCCAGACCACGACCCTTCCATTTTCAATGCATATCCACAGTGGAAGCCGAGTGAAGCCCCCTCCCCCCCCCCCGTTTCAGTTTGGAGGACCAGGGAAATACACATGCCAACATTCGATAGAGAATCCTTTTGGGAAAGGATAATCCTGACTGTTGGTAATGTACTTGCCAATTGTAGGTGTTCAGCATGAGATATCACTACCTGACTACTTGTGTTCTGACGCTGACAAATGGTCAATCCACATAGTTAGTCCAGGTACTAGCCTTGTAAATCGGGACGAACGATTGCGATTGCCGCCGGTGTCTTTGATCGTGGGTTTATCGCTGATAGACCGAGATAAGATAATCTGGAACTGGGGGGTAGCGCATACGGAAGAGCAGGAAGTGAACAGTGCGAGACCAGGGGAAAAGTTGATTGTTGACTGGTTGAAGGTGGCAAATAAGCCTCCGACTTCATACTAGCTAGCATGGATCAATTTATATTAATCTCCAGAGTCCTGCTCTTGCCCTGTTCCACTCCGCAGAATGGATCGCACTTGTGCGGATGGGTCGACTCAGCGCTTACTTTCTATTCATGACTTTCCATTGCGACTTCGAGCTAGAGCATTTCTGTTTGAGAATGTTGTGCAACTCATAGGGCTAAAAAAAGAGGGCGAATCCGGGCCCCCCGTTCATGACTAGACCCTAACATAACCGTGTTACATGGCCGACATGCTGCTGACTTGCCACTTCCGCTGGAGTGAACTAGGAACGACAAAAAATCCAGAACCAAATAAATGCCCAAATATTGACTATATAGACGATGATAGCAATATAGAACGCCACAACTGACGAAAAACGCCCAAATGTCGTCCCTGACCTGCAGGATCCTGGCATGGCACGCACAGCCTTGGCTGCGACCAAATGCGCCATCCAGTACGTTGGACAGAGGAACGACAAGAGAGCTGAGCCGACGTTGCCTCCTCACCGGCCACCTGACCGGCAACGACGCGGTGAAGGAAGACAACGACGGGGTGAACAAGCCAACAGAACCGATTTCTCCAGACCTGCTCGCCACATGAGGATATATAGAAAAAAATAGCAGTGAAGTCGAATCCATTGTAATCTCCCATCCCGAACCTTGACCCAGATTATATGCTGATATAAGCCAACCCTGGCTAGTGGTGTGAAGTCATGAGTTGCGACCCTGACCCCGCCGCACCTGTTCATCACCACTGGAATACTGGCCTGCGGTATCTGTGGGGGAGGTCGCTGCTGAAGTGGATGCTAAAGGAAGCCAAAGAAGTTGGTTAGGGGCGTCCAAAACCGTGAGAAGTATATCATGTCTGGATCTTACCTGGGGATTGGTAGAACCGATCTGCCCGTACTCCGGAGCTTCGTCCATCACGTACTATGGAGTGCCGGGATTTGAGACGTTCTTCGGCTTCCCGGATCTTGGCCTGGAGCTGTTCCAGTTCTCGGTTCTGAATCATCATCTGGTGTCTCCTACAGAGCAGCCACGCGTTAGCCTCAGACAGCCCCGTGGAGTCGACGCAGTCCGGACAGCGAGATCAGCTCGCAACGGCGGCAGCAGCCCAGGTGGAACCTACTTCTGATCGATGGTCTGTGAGAGATGATTGACATCGGAGTCGAGAGAAAAGGCGCTATCCAGCGCAGAAGAGAAGGCCTGTGCCATGGTCCTGCCATGTCTTGGTCAACGCCAACATTCTGAGACCGAGGGGTCGCAAAGCAGGAGCACGAACGACTGTGGACGACCGCTTGGTTTCCATTCTTGTTCCGTGTCGGACATCTTGCTCGTGGGTTCTTGAAGGTCGTTTATGGAAGGGTGGCGATATGAGGTACTGGGAAAGGAAGGGGGAGCGGAAGATGAGAGGAATAGAAAAAGGAGAATGCGAAATGATGTTCAAGACGTGGAGGGAGGCGGTTTGGAAGCGCGCGCGTCGAGAACGGAACAGGGGGTTATTAAGTGGATATGATAGCACGGACGGGGTGGACCTTGCGCCTTGGGTGTGATGAGTGGAATATGTGAGGTACAAAAATCACCGAAGGGTTCCAGAAATTATAGAAGCTATGACGACGGAGGCCAGGGCCAGCTGGGAATCTATGGGAAAGGGGGGCAGGCAGGAATCGACCGATGGCTGGAGTGGGAAACCGGCAAAACAGCAGGCGGGCGTCCGTCGCACTACTGGGTATCGGCCAGGGAGGGAGGGACCACTTTTGAGTTATCGAGTCCGATGGGAATGCCGGGATGGATAATCATTAATGACAGGGGCTGCACGATCGGCGGGGTATGACGATGGCAGGCGCTGGGGGAGGAGGTTGCACTTTGCAGGCAGGGCCGTGAGTTAATTTCTCTGGTGCTAAGCAATTTGGAAGCAGACGGTTCGACAGTCAGGATGTGTAGGACGGCAGCAGCATACGAGGGACGAGACGAGACGAGACGAGACCAAAGAGGATCGAGGAGGGAGGAGGAGGAGGCAGCAGCGCCGCCAAGGGACCGCAGGCCCCAGGCTGAGGGAGGGCCGACCAGTTAGGAAAGATGTTCCATCCCGGGAAGGCAAATACTAGCGCTGCTCCTCCCCGTCACTAGTCGTTCCGTAGTGGCCGTCGTGGTTGGGCGATGGAGGCGATGGAGGCGGCGATGGAGCCGTGCCCCTGACTCTACGCGCCGGAAAGTCACGTGGCGCCAGCCCCCACCTGCCGTGTTACTGCCACCGCTGCCCGCTTTATTGCCACCGCTGCCTCCGCCGCCACCTGAAACGCCCTTTCGCACGCATTGCCAACCTCCCCATTCGCTGCAGTTCTATAGAGCCACCAGGCTATTCATTTAACTTATGGGGTCTATCCGACGCTGCTTGCATTCGATAGGCTGGCATTCCCGTTATTAATTTAGCCAGGTGAGTTCACCCCCTTCAGCTGCCTTCAAGGCTTCAACCCTCCAAGCTTCTCATAGTTAGCCTACCCCTTTTACGCGTTCCGCGCTGCTCCACCTCAATCTTCTCCACCTGCATTACCTATTGGGGAGCGTCGACGGAATACTCCCCGTACTGTTTTTGTGTTACTGTCAGCAACACTCTCGTCGATTTTGATGCTCCCGGGTATGTGCCAATGATAAATTCGTCGTGCAGCACGGAGTACGTACTCCGCCGTGATATCTCACGCTGGGATGCTTGTCGAGGCAATGCCTTCCCCAAAGCCGCAATGGGAGGGGACCATCAATTAATGAAAGCCAAACCTTTCGAGTAAATGCCGTCTTCGGCAAGAGCAATATAAGCAATAAGACCACTCAACAATACCGTTAGCTTATCTGCCTTGTTTATGCACATCATCGCGGCAGTGGCTACTCCATGCGTCTGTACCTGAGGGATCTGGTCCTTCTCTGCTGCTCGTATTTGCTTCTTTCCTTCTAAGAAAAGAAACCCAAATCCAAAGTGAAGCGACGACGAAGACGAAGATGAACGCCTGATATGAGCTATTCCACTACTACCTGGAGCCTGCAGAGGCTCTAACGGATTCGTCCGGGAACAAAGGAACAAAGGCCCGGATCGCCCCAAATTATCCTTTCATCCGTTCCGTTCATGGAGTTCGGAGCCCTGGGGCTGGCCTATTTGACACCCACACGCTGTCGTTCATCCGTTACTGATTACAGGCTTGGAAACTCGAATGGAGACTGATCAAATAAGATAAAAATTTGTGACCTCCGTTGTCCCACCCACTCAATTATCCTACCTACAGCTTGTCCAGCCCCGTACCTTTGGCCACTCCGGCGTCCTAAACCCATATCCGTCAGTCTGGTATTCATTCGTATACGCCACCCAGGACTCCGAACTCACCATGATTGATGTCGGAAGAAGGCTGCTCCCATACTTGGTCGACTCGGCATTATTACCATACCAGAACTTGCCTGTCGTGCCTTGGGTGATTTTCGAAACCACCTCGTTCGAGTAGGTCATCAGATCCATTCTCTCCACGCCATCTTCGCCACGAGCCCTGGCAGCAACGACATCTTCGATGGGCTTGTAGAGAGAGTTATCTGGAATCTTGAAACCTCCAAAGTAGGTCTGTCCCATTGTCCTCACCGCACCAGTTACCACCGACAAGACCCCCACCCCAAAGGGGGCCAGTTCCAGACGAAGAGTCTCCGCAATTATCTCAATCGATCGTTTTGATGCAGCATATGTTCCTGATTTAAACTGGATCAGCGACGTAGACAGAGAAAATAATAAGAGCCACGCTACCCACCCATGTACGGGACATTGACATACCCCGCAATGGAGGTGATGAAAACGACTGCGCCCTTGGCCCGAATCAAAAGAGGCGCAAATGCCTGAGTCACGGCCAGCGGGCCCCAGACGTTGGTCTCGTATAACGTCCTTAGCTGGTCGAGATCCTCATCCAAAATTGGCATGAAATGGTTACGCCCGGCATTGTTGACGACATAGTCTAGCGTACCGCCAGTGTGGCTCTTGACCGTGTTAACGGCAGCCGTTATTTGGGATTTGTCGGTGACATCCAGCGTGTACAGGGTGACATTCGGAAGATCTCTAAGCTTGGACATCTTGTCTGTGTTACGGGCGGTGGCGAAGACATGGTAGTCTCGTTGTTGGAAGGCCAAGGCGAGGCCATAGCCTATACCGTCGTCGCTGCAGCCAGTAATCAAGACTGTTTTCCGTGGCGCTTCCATTTCGGGTTCAACTCTTCAAGGTAAACAGTATGGTGTTGGATATAAGTGGCATCGGACGAGAACGGCGACATGGCATTCATTAAATACTATGCTAGGACCAGCGAAGAAGGATTGGGCTGTCGGATCGGCATTCAACGCTCTCTTCAGTGCACCCTTGGCAATTTACCACAACTCCTACGACTCCTGGTGGGCCTTTCTTATTCGACACTCTACTCTGCTGTCCGAGCAACAGCCTCACAGGATGCTGCACAAAGGCTAGCACTGCCACCTAAGTTGGAGTTACCAAGTAGGAGTAGGGAAGCAATGGATTGCGATTGGCTACATCGTCAATACATGAACGTTCCGGGTCTAGCGCGATCACCCAGACGTGTCATCCATGTGGTCCCTGCTTTGTAACACGCATGGCAGACCAAAATGCCTTTCGCAACCGTAAAGCATATTTTTCCCATCTCTCTCGTACCTGTTGCATCCAACGATTCCATGAAGCCGAATTCCAACGCTTAGATGCTGCTTCGAGGCTTTACCAGCAGCACAGGCCCGATCGAGGTTTCGTATCTTTCTTATAGCTGTTAGAAAAGGGAGAAAGTGGAGGCGATATTCAAATAATACTCACTTTCAATAGCAAATTCTCCGTCATTTCCTGCCAACACTATCGGTAACAGTATCCGTTTCTGCGACCTAGTTATCGGTGTGGTTCAAGACACAGACATCATCACACAGACGGCAGAAATCGCTCATGGAATAGGTGTCTCCTTCGTCATAACCGACCTCCAGTGCCATGGCCGCAGCCCAATAGCCAGGCTCGAGACGCAGATTGTGGAGGAGAACAACGGCTGCGGTGTAGGGCGTGATTCCACAGCCGAGACGATCCGTAAGGATGACTGCTTCCTCGAAAGCACGCACATACTGGGTGGCCTGGTCGTAGTCTCTTCTGGACATGGTCATGAGCTTGAGGATCTCGGTGCGCTTTCTCAAGACACCTTCCCGGTCGACTGCCTTGCGAATGCAATCGAAGGTTTCATCGGCGTACTCCTTCGGATTTTGATGAAGACGATGGCGATCCAAGAATGTCTTGTCAACCTGAAGCATGATCCAGTTTGCGACACGGGCCGAAATCAACTTCCATCGCTCATAGTGTCTAGTTCCGGCGGTTGGTCTTGCGTTTTCCATGTCGAGCAGCTGGGGCATTTTGTGAGCTCTCAAGACGGATCGGATCATGAAACTCCAAGTCTCGTAGTTGTCGAATCCTTCGAGGAAGAGCTCTTTGGAGATCATGTCAAGCGGCGGGAACTCGGCGGGAACTCGGCGGGAAGCAGATGACCGTCCCATTTAGTCTGGTTCGAAAGCACCTGCTCATCCAGATACAGAGGCACCGGAAGCTGCGAATCCTCCTCCTTCTTAACCATCCTGTTCTTTTCGTGTCGCTCGTGTCAGCTTGGGTCCTCGCTGTCTTACGCGCGTCGATGGGTACTTACCATTGTCAATGTTGCATCAAGAGTGTTTCTGCTTTCGAAAAGGGATTGGAAGACCTTCAAGATAGGATTATCAACCGTGGACACTTCTCGGAGAGTTGTGGTGTTGCAACTTGACGGCTGATGTTCCATGTAGAAAGTGCTTGGTTTCTCCAAAACGTGCGAGGAAGCTGGAGAGGTCTTCCCGGGCTATAAGGTGCTGAGCACATTCATTCACTGTGTATAAGTCCCTGCTTCTTGTGAAAGCATACTGTGAGTGCATGCTATGAGTGCGACAAGTGCAGACTAAAATTCGCTGTGATAGGCTTGCACAGCCTCTATTTCTTCACCATCCATCAGAATCTCTACTTCATTTTGAACAGGCTCCATTGTGAAAGACTGTTTGCCTGTGCAAGATTCACCGAAGTCTGATCTGGAACAATTATTAACTCGTTGAATATGACTCTTCAACACAGGCACCTTGATTGACTGGAAGAACTAGTTATGAATACTATTCTATACTTCCCTCTACCCCAAGGTCTGCGGGTAATAACCTTCACTCTAAATTTAGGCATCTGTCATCTGTCTAAGTATTGATTGCTAGAACTTTCTGTTTTGTATAGTTTGTAGTCCTGTTTATGTGAATGAGTTAGTTCAAAGTAAAGTAACTTTTCTTCTGTTCATAGTAACTGTTGCAAGCTAACTGTTACAGGTATCTATATACCATTCATTTGGCTCTAACCCAGCTCATCCTTAGGAAATCCCTTCTTCGACAGTGTGACAACAATGGACCAGTCGTACCAGCTAATTATCTCGAGCCCGTGATACACCCAACTGGCCCATGTCAAAGGTGTGATTATCGTCGTAGGCGATGCCACCGCGGCACGAATATCTGGCCCTGCAGTATCCAGCCCGTCCCAAGTCCCCACCTGCATCTAGCCATCAACGACCCTACGTCTCTCGAGGGATCACCAGGAGCCGCGAAGGAAGATAGACTTAAGTCGACTAAATTAGTGCTTACCCAATTGAGTTGACCAATGGAGGCATCGGAAATAAGGGATTAGCTCCGACGGCTTCGGCGGTGGCAGGCGTCGTGCTCTGCCCCGCCATCACGATAACCCCGCCCGTATAATAAGGTCGGCTTCCCTCGCCTTCTCTCTCCATTGCATTCCCATCACCATCATCAGTCTCCAACAGAGTATCGATCCGAACCCGATCCTCTCTCATCCACTCCCATCCACAAATTCCTCTTCAAGTCCACACCCTTGACACCCCGCTACCATGACTTCTCTCCCCCCCGGAAGCTGCTGTTACCAGGGCGTCAAGCACCAGGGTGAAGCCACCGGTAGCTATTCCAAGCTCAATGACTTCGAAATCTACACCAACTACCCGGCCGACAAGTCGACCGAGTATGGTGTTCTGATGTAGGTCCAATGCCGCTGGCCTGCAACCCATCCCCCGTGACTAACCGATCACAGCATCACGGACGTCATCGGCCACCGCTTCATCAACGCCCAACTCATCGCCGATCAATTCGCCGCCAATGGCTACTTTGTCATGATGCCTGACCTTTTCTACGAGGATGTCGTCCCTCTCAACAACCGCCCCGCGGGCTTTGATATCCATGAATGGCTGAAGGGAGCTTACAACGAGGAAAAGAAGTCCCATCTGCCCCCAGTTGTCGACCCCATTGTCGAGGCTTGCATTACTGAGATGAGGACCAAGTATGGTGTCAAGGTGAGTGGTCAATTGGCATAAAACATCAAAGATAGCGTATCTAACGCATCGGGAACCAGAAAATCGGCGCCGTCGGCTACTGCTTCGGCGGCAAGTACGTTGTCCGCTATCTCAAGCCCGGAAAGATTGACGCCGGATACACCGCTCATCCTTCCTTCATCGACGCGGAGGAGCTGAAGGCCATCGAGGGCCCATTGTCCATTTCCGCTGCTGAGATCGATCACATCTTCCCCGCAGAGAAGCGTCACGAGTCCGAGGTTATCTTGAAGGATCTGGGTTTCCCCTACCAGATCAACCTGTACAGCGGTGTCGAGCACGGATTCGCCGTCCGTGGCAACCCTGAGAAGCGCACCGTGCAGTACGCCAAGGAGAGCGCCTTCTTGCAGGCTGTGCAGTGGTTCAAGGAGCATCTGTAGAGGAAGGAGCTAGGGGAATCTGATTTTTAAGCGAATACGTGAACGTGGAAGCTGTAACAGTTTGAACATACCACATCCTCTATGAACAGCAAATGTTGACTACCTGAACATAACGAAATAAAGCCCACAAACCACATAACTTCCCATATATACCAAACCTATTCTACATAATCACACAACGTCCTTCACCACTTTGTTAACTCACAAAACAAACAAAGCATCCCTCGCCCTCACCATGACCCTCGCCCTCACCATCACAATGACCCGTCCAAACACAAACAGATCACCCATCTCTACCTACCTACCCACCTACCCACCCACCCACGGAGATAACCCCCATCCCATCCAATGATCCAATATCCCCACCAACCCGCGACCGACCCCACACACTAAATCCTCAAACAACAAAACATAACACGCTAACGGCGATCTCCGTAGGTCGCAAGCCCTTCGCCCACGGACTTTCCAGCGGAAATAACCCGTAAACACCGCAAGATCTGTTTTCTAACAATCAGGCGCGGTTAGATTAGGTACCCGGAGTTAATGCAGCCTGGGCAGATAGGGTTGTGGGGCTGAAGGATTGGGCTACGAGGCTTAGGACGTGGTTGGTCTGGAATGGATATTTTGGGCGTTGGTTTTGGGTTGGCTTGGATTTGGAGGGGTGGAGTAGGGGGTTATTTTAGGAGGGGGTTTTTAGGGGATTGGCGGTTGGGTAGGAGGGGGTTGGATTAGGTTGGGCGTTGATGGCTGGATCTGGGATCTGGGATCTGGGGGGGAAAGAGAGAGAGAGAGAGAGAGAGAGAGAGAGAGAGTATTATTTCTGGTAACGTTATTGTCGTTGTAGGTGAAGTGTGTGTTTAGGTGGTGGGGTATAAGGAAGCTGCTGGGGAGAGACCCTTGAATACTATCTGTGATAGTTGAACCTAGGACGAGAAAAGTGAGGCCAATTGCATACATTCATTTAGTTGTTTTATTAGAATATGGTAGAGTTACTTTCTCGCAAAAGTAGTGCTGGATAATGATAAGTACTGACTAAGATTTGTTTGACAAAATGACTTGAGAAATGAAGCAAATTGCATTACTGTAAAAGTAAGTTCCTAATTACAAATCAGGTCTCACCTGAGGAGATTATTATTCTTTCATGTGTACATTCTTTCCAAGCAAAATATAGAAAAGAGATATTCTGTGAAACAGGATACCTAAACTCCATTCCCCAAAAATCTATTTTTCAAGTCACTTCTTTCCCTATGTTATCTATAATTGAAGATAATGTGATGTATGCTAGTATTCAATACGAGAACAAATAACTATCGACAAAGCTCTAGATGGTAACTACAATGGTAATAGTTTTTATAGATAACCGAGATGACAAGAGAACAGTTATAATTTTTTTTAGAATATGGCATGGTGGAGACCTCAAAACCAACACTGGATATAAGAACTGGTAGCAATGGTTCTTTACCAGCTAGGCCTTGAATGCTGGACGTTGGACTACAGACTAGTATGTGGACGGAAGATGATATTTGAAGGGTTACATATTTGTATCCAACTAGATAGACGATATAAGATGCTATCTTCGAATATAAATAAAAAAAGGGTCTTTAAATCAAGAATACCCCCAAGAAAAGAGACGATAGCTGAAGATAAGAGCCATAAGGAAGATACAAGATAGCCAAATAATCTGTTTACCATCTGGCCTGGTCACCCGGGAGATCGATATTAGGGCTTCACCCGATCTCCCTGGCCCTGGGCTGGCGCTAGCATCTCCGGTCCGGCGCTAAGTGCCATGGCAATGGACCCCGACAGGTTAGAAAAGAATGACATAACTTCAGAATACTAGTTATTGCGGGATTTTTTGAGATAGACATGTGCGAATCCTTCTTACAGTCTGTCGGAAGTCACAACCATAGAGCTAAAAGCGACTTAAATTACAGAGTATAGAAGTGGAGGAGCAT
This sequence comes from Aspergillus ellipticus CBS 707.79, assembly GCA_003184645.1. Classification (NCBI taxonomy): domain Eukaryota; kingdom Fungi; phylum Ascomycota; class Eurotiomycetes; order Eurotiales; family Aspergillaceae; genus Aspergillus; species Aspergillus ellipticus. The sequence continues at coordinate 22,255 of KZ825968.1, read as the reverse complement.
AGCTAATATCACTGAGAGGTTTCGCATTTGTTTAGACACTAGAGAAGATGGCCTTGGGATAGTATCTATAGCGTACTGGACTACGGAGTATTACACAAGCATTTATTCTAGTCATGATTTTGGCCATGCAACTCCTATGTATGAAACCCCGCACCCTGATCCACTACTAGGGCCACTGTGGATATTATGCCAACCCAGGCACGGACTTGTTCTATATTACAATCCAGTCCCCGCTAACACCACGCATGCAGCACAGGGTGGTTGTACCTTGTAACTTAGTAGTTGTTTGCTTATCTCCACTTACCTACTTATGTAGAGGAACACGGATGCTGCTTTCTGCAGGTAGGAAATGACGACATTACTAGAAGCTTCATGGTGGAAGGATGTCCGGGACGACGGGGGTTCTTGGGCACTAGTTGCCAGGGTTGTTTGCATGCGCGGTGAGCAGAAACAGGGAAATTAAAGTTAGTGGCGCAGAGCAATGTGGAAATTGTAGCGAGGCTCGGATGGATGACATATGGTGTAGAATAGATGTCAATTTGATGCTCTTTTGTATTTTAGAAGAAGACTTTACTCCTGGGGAAGGGATTCGAGCAGCAGGAAATGTGGATGTTCAAGAACCCTATACTCCGTAGTTCATGACGCTATGGAATGACCCGGTCAGTTGGAGAGTGGATGCGACGAGCTCGGGTGGATGAAATACGGATGGTTGCTCCTGACTCGTATCCGTATAACTACGTCCCCTGAACCCTACCTCGTAGAACACAGCTCACTGAAGAGGGTTTAATGCACCGATTTGAGATGTAGAATTGTTTGGTGAGGACTGTTAGAAAGGGATGTACTGTGAGGACCGAATTGTCTTCGAAAGGATTGCAGGTACGGAGTAGAATGTGAGTAGATAAGTCGGAGTCCTCCGTCTTCGTACTCCGTTACGGAGCACTACTGAGCAGCAGTTCCCGGCCATTGCTGGAGCGGTTCCGATCCCTGCCCTGGACACCCGGGCAGCGCAGACACATTCCTGGCCCGCACGTGACGCGCCCGCAGCGACCCGGCGGCGACCGGGCCTCACTCAACCCAACCCAACCGCCCGCCTGGAGGGAAGTTTCCCTTCCCTTCCCTCCCTTGGGGACCTGAAAGCGACGCCCGCTCCGACTGCGCCTGAAAGTGATGCGACCGCAAGCTCATCCCCATCCCCATCCCATCCCATCCCTCCCCATTCATCCATCCCAGCCGGCCAGGTTACGCATCCTTTTCATCGCTCCTTGTTCATTAATTCCGTACCTCTGTACGTAGCCCAATTTTATCCTCAGTTTCCTCCCCTAGCTCCCCAACTTGACACGGTCGCGTGTCCGCCCGGCCTGGTCCATTCCTCATTTTTCTTCTTCTCCCCTTCATTTTTCTGCGCGCATGGTCTGAGCCGCCACCCCGACTTTTTCGTCCTCGCGTCTTGCTGGCCTGCGCTTTCAGGTATCCATCCGCTCACCACCACCACTCGGTGCGACCTGCCACTGCCAGAGTAGTACGACGAGCCATTCTGCCTTTCGGACTGATCTCTCCGGGCCGACCACCTTGCAACAACGCCTACCACCGTGGCCCCCATTCCCAAATCTTTCCCCCCCAGTGGCCGATTCGACGGGCAATGGGGGATGCCTCCTCTATCGGCCTACACTCCCTTTGAATCGCTCCTCTTCTTCCAGTCCCTTGCCGCCCTCGATGTTCGCCCCGCGAACTTCATCTCCATCTCCGACGTTCTCCGCAACAATCCGTTCGTTCGCCAGAATGACGCTTTTGATGCGGGGAGACTCAGTCCCGAAGCGCTGGAGGACCTTTATACGACGCTGATGCGAGATGGCGCGGACGTCTCATCTCTTGGGCCGAATGGCCACCACGCGGAAAGCCCTGGTTCGAAAAACCCGAAGAAGCGCAAGATCAGCAGCCCCCGGCCGGAAGGACTGACGGACAAGGGTTTAAGCCATACTAGTATGGTGCCGGGCTTGGTGTCGCATTTGTACGCGAGGTATAAGGATTTGATGGCGAAAGAGATTAGGAACGAAGAGAGCAGATACAGCGAGATTCGAGAGGAGATTGAACGACTGCAAAGGGAAGAGCATGAAGCACCCCCGGAGCCTGCAGCGAAGCCTGCGCTAGCGCAGCCCATTGCGCCGGCGAAGTCTGAACCTGCGCCAGAGCCAATGGATTTGGATGTCAAAGAGGAGAAACCCGCCCCTCAGCCCCGTGAAGAACCCAAGCCCATCGCGACGCCGGTGTTGGATGCGGGTGTAAAGCAGCCTCCACAGGAGCCGCAGCGCAAGGACTTGGATGCAAGCAAACAACCGGCGAAGCCTGTCGCGCGCCCGCCACAAGAACCTCAACCTCTGCCCGCACAGCCTGCGAAGCCTGCACAGCCCGTGCAGCCCGTAAGGCAGTCACCTAAAGAGCAAACGAAGAAGATCCAACCACAGCCCCAGCTGCCTCAACAACCGCCACAGCCGTTACCTCAGTCCACACCTCAGAAGGTGGCCGACCGGGCGCCTCAACCACAACCCCCGAACGGAAAAGCCTTCCCAACACCCCCACAACCAAATATTGCGCCTCGAAATGCTCCTCCGAACCACGGCCCATTGGGAACCCCATTTGTTCCGCCGCAAATACCACCGCCCAATGCTGCGGCGCCTAGTACGCCTGGTGTCGCGCGCGCTCCTGCCATCAAGCCTACACCAGCTTTGCAGAAAGCCAATGTCCCTGGTCCTTCAACCCCTAAACCACATACAGCCGGCAAACCTGTTAAGGATGCACCGCCAATCGCAACCGCTAGCCCGGCACCTCCGCGTCCTCCACCCCAACCCAGTTTCCAGCAGTGGTCATTGAATCAACCCCCGCAAACACCCCAACCTCCTTCAGCACTTCCGAAATCAAAACCCGAGCCGACAAACATTGCCCCTGCTGGGCGACCGGTTCAATCACCTTTCCCTCCACCTACTCCGGCTCTTGAGAACAAGAAGGGGCCACAAGGACCTCGACCAACCCCAGCTCCGTCCACTCCAGGTCCTGTGCCTCTAGCCGCCCAGACGCCAATCCCTAATATCCCGGCACCTGGCTTCCAGACACCAATCAACCCTATTCACGCTTCGATTTATTCGCGGCCACCGAGTTCGCGGCCTCCGCGGCCCTCGATAGACACCAGCGGTTCTCTCACGCCGTGGAAGAAGACCCCTCGGTTGAGCATTCCCCACTCCCCTCGCTCACCCGATCGACCACGTCCAGAGGAGATCAGTCCGATTAGTGAGAAGGCCCCCTCTTTGCCGGGTTCCCGTGAGGCAACACCGGAAGAGCCCGAACCTCCCCGTCGAAAACGCCGGACTGAAGGCAAGGGCGCCGGAGCTAGCACGGAACAACGCCTATCCGTCGGGGATGCAGAGAGCAAAAGTGCGACGAAAAAGAGAGGTGACAAATTGACGCTGTCCACCGGGAAAGATCGTGATAGAAGCACAGCGTCGTCAAGAAGTCGGGGGAGATCGGTTTTATCACGTGACGAAGAGTCTATCGTGGAAACGGCCAAGATCAAGCGTGAAGTACCCAGTACCCCAGCTGGTGTCTCGGAGGCCGCAGAATCCGAACGTCCCTCTGTCAGTCGTCCTGGCAGAGGAAGGCCAAAACGCAAACGTGCTCCTAGTGAGAGTCTCGAAGCCGAGCCTGCTCAGTCGGAGTTCACGCCGCTTAGCCAACTAAACCGCACTGACCCCAACTTGTCGACACCGTACGTGCTATGCGCACGCAACTTCCCTAGGACCGGTGCTCCCATCATGAATGATGTAACCACTCACAAGCATGCCTCGATTTTCACCAAGCCTTTGACGGAACGAGATGCTCCTGGATATCGGGATCTCATCTACCGACCGCAAGACCTCAAGTCCATCAAGTCCCTGATTCACCAAGGGAGCAGGGCTGTGGCTGCCGCTACAGAAGCCGCAAGCACACCAGCTGGAGATGGGGAGTCACCAGCTCCTGGGGCAGGGACACCTTCGAAGAATGCTGTTCTCATGCTGCAGAAGACGGAGGATGTCATACCTCCCAAGGGAGTTGTCAACTCAGCGCAGCTTGAGAAGGAGTTAATCCGCATGTTTGCAAACGCTGTTATGTTCAACCCCATCCCCCAACGTGGCTTCGGACCGGCCTTTCCCATGACCACCGACGGCGAGTCCCGGGAGAGCACACAAGTCCCTGAACCAGATGAGGGCGGCATCATCAAAGACACACTGGAGATGTTCGAAGATGTCGAACAAGCCGTCACGAGGTGGCGGGCAGCGGAGCGAACCGCCGACGAACTCGCCAGCAAGAGCGTCCTCTCGCTTCGAAGGGGGAGTGCCAGTGACCTCAATACGGATAGTGCGGACGAAGTCAAGGGATCATGACCTACTGCTGTGATGATTTAAGACTTGATGTATTATTACCGAAAGGAATATAGATAACCTTCCCATGAATTTTGGAATCTTGTTTGCCCTTTTAATCACCCAACCTCAACAGAGGTCAATCAAATATAAGCAATAACTTAAATAAATCTATAGTCATATGCATCATGCTAAAACATCACTTGACGTCATTATTTTTTTCGTCATGAGGCCTTGACATCAGTCCTCACTCCATCATTCCCTCCCAGCCCGTCTCAAGCAGCAATAGCCTGACTAGGTTTCGTCCTCCCCAGCCCATCCTTCGCATAAAAGTCCATAGGGTATACACCATCATGGGTCGTCTCCCAGCCATCCTTCACGCCCAGCGCAATCAGGGCCTCGTACGGCGTCAACAGGGGCCGCGAGAACGCATATCCCCAGTCGATACTTAACCGGGGGCAAGCAATCTGCACCCAACACTCGACATCGGCCATGGAGGCCAACTTGCCCGGGAAAATCTCACTAAGCAACAAATTCACAAACGGAATACCCCGCTCATTCAAATGATTCTCAATCATGGCCATCGTATTCGGATTACCCTGACGACCCAGCGAACCCAGAATAATACCCCACTTCTTGGCCGACTTGGCCGTGTTGATGGCATCCCGACGGAGGGTGTGCATTTCGTCATGACAGTACGTCTCGCGGGACAGCGTGCGCGAATACGGATCGTAGCGGTAGGCCGGAATAGCGGGGTTATGAATCATGGCGGATTCGAGATGGAAGCGCCCGTCGCCGAGGTAGAGGAGGATATCGACTTCGTCGGCGGAGAGGGTGGGGGAGGTACAGCCGAGGATTTCGCCCTTGGAGAGGGGCATGATTTGCGGGATGAGGACCTTGAAGCCGGCGCGTTCGAGGACGGGTTTCAGCCCGTGCAGGGTAGCGTTGAACTGGATGGTGCCGACCGTGGCGATGGTCTTTCCGGGCTGGAAGTTGCGCTCCAGCGTGGCGATCAGGTGCGTCGTGTCGATGCTGATGTCCACGAAGATATACAGCGTCTTGATCTTGGTCACGTCCACGGGGATCAGGCAGCTGTGCGCGTAGTGCACCAGCAGGTCGCACCCGAGCGCCCGCGCCGTGTAGTCGTCGATGCAGCATGCGCCGTACGTGACGTCGCCCATGATGAGCGTCTCGATGCCCGGGCAGAATTGTGAGAGGATGTCGGAGATGGTCGTGGCGAAGATCAGCAGGCCTTCCGGGAATTGTAGCGCGACGCGTTTCGCTCCGGAGGTGCGTATCCGGTGGATCGTCTTGGGGATCTCGAAGGAATAGTTTCGTGGGAGGAGCTCGATGGCCGCTTGGATTTCGGGGTCTTCGAGGATCTCGGGGGGCACTTGGTTTAGGGTTCGTGGGTTTCGCCTCGGTGCGGCTGTGGTGGTGGTTGTGATGGTTAGTCTCAATGGGGTTGCGTTTTGGATTTGAATATGTGTGCTTTGTTTTGTTTTGTTAATGGGGTGGTTATGTGATCTGCACCGACCTTTTTGTATACTGGTGCTTTCGACATCATTGGGAGTGGACGACGACGGTTCCTTCTGCGCTTGGGCGTCTGCGGTGCGTCTCCCGACGAATCGCTTCTTGGGCTGTCGCAGAGGGGCGCCCGCGGGCGTGGCATCTGGCATGGAGTCGGACATGGTGCCAATGAGGGGATATATGGCCTGGCCTGCGAAAGAGGGCGCGATGGAAGTGGGATGATGGATATTTTACTCTGACTAAGAAGTGGCGGGTCGGTCGGTCAGGTGGGGTCACGGCCTCGGTCGCTTCTCCGCATTCCGCAGTCGAGCTGATCAGTTCACCCAGCGATCACCACTGCCTTCCTCCGGGGAGCTCCTGCGTGGCCTGATTCTCCATTCCTCCTTTCCCCTCTCCGCTGGATATCTCATCCAAGCTGATATATTTCTTGCTCATACTCAACTAAAATGATGCACTTCCGACCCAGGTTGGGCCTGTTCTCCGCCCTTGGAACAGCTCCAGCGAGACGCCGCTTTGCGACTGAGGCGCGGTTAACCTCGGACCATGTCCGCATCGTCGAAGTAGGACCCCGAGATGGCCTACAGAACGAGAAGAAATCGATCCCGCTCGAGACGAAACTCCAGCTCATTGGGAAGCTGGCTAAGACGGGGGTAACGACAATTGAGGCGGGTTCTTTCGTGCCAGCGAAATGGGTGCCTCAGGTACGGTTTCGTCATGCCTACGTCCGAGCTTCTGGGTGATCGAGAACGTCTCCTGAAAGACGCTGCAGCATCTGTCTTTTTGACGAAACTAACAATTCTGGTGTGTCTTTTTCTCAGATGGCGAGTACTGCAGAGATCTGCGAACAACTTTTTCAAACCCCGCCACAGTCACAAAACACCATTGCCTACAACTACCTTGTCCCTAATGTTCGAGGCCTCGAGAATCTTATTAAGATCATGGACGCCAATGGTGTTGCCGAAGAAACGGCGGGGTCATCGTCGAAATCCCCGACGACAACCGAAATCTCCCTCTTCGCCGCGGCGACAGAGGCCTTTTCTAAAGCAAACACCAATTGCACAATTGAGGAGTCGCTGGATCGTATCCGTCCAATTGTCGCTCTGGCTAAGACGAAGAATATCAGGGTGCGGGGGTATGTCTCGGTAGCTCTGGGCTGTCCCTACGAGGGTCCCGATGTAGCACCGTCCAAGGTCGCTGACATCACTGCTACATTGCTGGAAATGGGCGCCGACGAGGTGTCCGTGGCTGACACAACGGGGATGGGCACGGCGCCACGCACCATGAAGCTCCTGCAAGCGCTCAAGGCGGCAGGTATCGCGAATACCGACTTGGCGCTTCATTTCCATGATACTTATGGTCAGGCTCTAGTCAACACCATTGTGGGGCTGGAGCACGGTGTCCGGATCTTCGATAGCAGTGTTGGTGGGTTGGGTGGCTGTCCTTACTCCAAAGGCGCGACTGGAAACGTCGCGACGGAGGATCTCGTCCATACCGTTCACAGTCTTGGAATGCACACCGGCATCAACCTCGAAGAGATGTCGAAGATTGGCTCATGGATCAGCGGGGAGCTGGGCCGGTTCAATGAAAGCAGGGCGGGCAAGGCGATTTTGGCAAGGATGGAGAACGAGTAAGATCATCAAAAACAGCAGTTTGCAATGTGAACTCCCAGCAGCAGCTCTGTTTCCCTGTTACATAGCCAGTTTAGATATCATCCATCATTCGTCATTCTTATGCGTCACGGTCTCCGAATCACGCGAGCGTTCAGGGCGTCTTGCAACTTTACAAAATTTGACTCTTCTACCAACCATTGTGAATCCTGGAGTCAATTGAGTGGAATTTCCCCCTTCCTCACTGAAAGTCTATATACAACGCTCGCTCGGAGCTGAACCACCCGTAGACCAGCTATCGAGCATCAAACGGCCACAACCGATCCGCCTTCTCCACGGTAAGACCCTCACCTCTGGCCTCCGATTCTCTAGCCGTCTGCATCCACTCATCATAAGCCGCACGATGAGCATCCCTCGCAGCATCCCACACCTCATTCGGAACCCACCCATCAGAGTTAGTATGCAGTGCGTCCCTAAGCCACAATTTGAGTCTTTGGACGGTCTCAAAATCTTCATAATCCTGCGCATGCTTCTCCAGTTCCTCCCCAGTTGGAGTAAACGGGCACGAGCCCTGCAACCCCAGTTCCGTCCAGCGACGTGAAAGATCGATCAGCTCTTGGCGCACAGGCGGGGCGCTATCTCGCCATGTCGTATGGCAGTAATGGAAGAGCCGAAATAGAGTGGGATCGAGTAATCTTGCGGGACGCAATTTGGGGACAAGACCCTTCATGCAGACGTCGTATGTCTGACGGCAGATTGCAGCATCTTTCTGTGCTCGTTTGTGATCAGGGCCCTTTTGTTCGTCTTTGTCTTGCTGGGGTCCAAGACTGTCGTGATCGGATACTCCAGGCAGGGCGGCAAAATCGGGTGTCTCGTTGGCGTAGATAAACGCGGGTTCAATGCTTGTTGCTTGCCAGTCAATCAGGCTGGTGAGAACTGTTGGGTTTGTTTCTGAGACGTAAATGTTCCGCTCGTGGAAGTCGGGGTGGAGTAGGGCTGGCATAGCGGCTCCCTGGATGCGTTTGTCTTCGGTTAGCTTTCGCAGTATTTCTTGGCTTATCTTTAATAGATGGATGTGGTCTTGAATCGAGCCTTGGTGGGGGGGGGGGGGGGGAGTTTGGGATAAATGGCATTGGCTTCTGGGAGACGAGAGTTTCCGGTCTCTATTAAGCCGGAACAGTACTCTGTGAGGTCTTTCCCTATATTTTCGATGTTTGTAACAGAACCTGCTGCTAGGATAGGATATTGGGAGACTAACAAGGTCCGCAATTAGAACTTGGGCCGCTGTAGAGCTCATGCTCCCCTGGATTTCGGTTCCAGTAGACCGGACTGCAATGTGGTCCAATGCAGAAGCCTTGCTCAAAGGGAATTTTCAGGCTTGAGTCCAGTGGTATATAGAAGTACAAACTGCCGTATGCCGGGAAGTCCAAGGCCGCCATTTTCTTAATCGCCATCGAGAGCTCTTTGGTGCACAGCATGTGTTGTTCTGAGTTCATCTGAGGCCAGATGTGGTGCAATGGGATACCCATGGCATGCTCTTGGATGATGTATTCGGTGCCAATGGGATTTGATGGGTCATCGTTCCAGTCTAGAACTTTGGGGATCGGCAGGGAAGTTTTGGATTGTACTTTGTAGGAGATGATATCAACCATTGAGCTTCATGCCTATGTCTTTCTCTTGCATCGGGGAAGGAGGTGCATAGATCTGCCTTACAGTATATCATGGTTGCGACTTCAGAGTTGGTGGTTAGTCTTGGGGGACCAGCAATACGAGTTGGCACTCTTGCTACAATGCGCGAGCCTGATTTCAGGATGAAAAGAAAGGCTCTGTTGAATCCGCCCTCTGTCTTTTTATATTCGACGATCTCGGTTGCGCCTGGACATGGCGAGATGACTCTATCGCACAGGGCGGAGAAGTTGAACGGGATGTGGGGAGAGCTGCGTTGCAACTCGTCGCGATGGAGCCATCTTCCGTCGGTGTAAGTATATGGGTCATGTCCTGGAATGGGGGTTTAGTAGGCAGTTCCTCGTGAAGCGCGTACAGATCTACTGACGTGGGACTGGCGTCTCCCCCTTCCCTGGTAGCAGTCCCTGTTGATAGCTCCGGCATTGCAACTGGAGAGAGACAGCCACAGAGGGCGCCCTGAGGCGCCACCCACACCGGGACATCATCGCCGCTGCCTCGACTGCCGTAAGTAATGAGCGGAATGCAGGGCGGCTCACATGACCGCGTGGCGTCACGGGATTGGGGCGGGCTGACATGTGATGCTGGCGATCCCGTGCCGATGATGCCAGCGCCTCGTAATCGTCATCCGTTCAAACTTCAAGAGTTCGATGGCCTGCTGCTGCTTCTCTGACGTCGCTGGAGTCCCCACCACTACCCCGGCTGTTGCAGGAGGGCTGGCCGACCCGATCCCAATGCCTGCATCGTCACTGGCGCAGCCCGCCAGCCTGCCAGCCCCTGGTGGGGATTTCACATGCATTTCCTGGCAGCAGATCCATGGATGCCCGCCCTCTCCACCATGCTTGCCCTTCCCCATACTCACCACTCCCTATCGTGCTTGCTTGGCCACCGCACAATCCCACAATTCGGTCCTGCCGGCTCTGGATTGTCCTCGTGTTGGGCCGTGGCCCTTTTCCTGTTCCTTCACGGGATCTCCGCTTCCGAACATTCTTTGTCCATTCTTGATTTGTTACTTCCTTGTCAATACTTCTCCTTCCAGCATGGAAACCTCGATGCCATAACTCATCTTTTTTTCCCTTCGTCCTCGATCCCCTTGCTCGACCCCATAGATTTCTCTTCATATTGTCATAGACTAGTACTTTCCCTCCTCCGGGAAGATCTGGGAACATGATAGGTATGCAGAACGGTTCGCTTGCTGTCCGAGAGATCCAAGCTAAACAGCATATCAAGACCATCTCCTCGGGAGACCGTCCACCAAGTTCCGCAAAATCCAGGTCCTGGCTGTATTTCTATTCTGGTCTCTCTATCTATTCAGGTTCGTCCATGTCGAATACCCTTATGCTATCCGTTTTCTTGGGTACTAAACGTTCTACAGGGGAAACAAACATGGCCCCCCCGTTCTCCGCAGATTCTCCTCCCGCCTTTCGGGAAAGCTGAGCGTTTGGCAAACCACGGTCATCGTCTTTCTCTGGCTCTATGTCTCCCGCAACTTCGCGAAGATCGTCGGCCTTGAGTGTCCCGAGCCCATGGCAAATCTATACTCGCGGTCCTTCTTCCGGGCAACATGGCTCACCACAGCCTTAGATGCTGGCTTCTGGACGGCGATGGGGGTCAAGCCAAAGTGGCTGCGAGACATTGCTTCCATGATCTTTTCGGGCTATTACATTATTGCAGCAGAACGGGCGGACGAGAAGGTACGTCGTGTCCGGGCCACACTCACCGTGGAGCATATGCGTGTATCGTGGAACAAGAGCACCACCCCGTATCTCTGGGCTCTGGCTAGTTTGGTGCGCCCACGCCTCACCAGGTATCCTCCTCGTGCGATCCGAATCCCCCGTCCATCATCGTCGATCTACGATAGTCCGACTAATGCATGGCTTTATTTTGATGGCCCATTAACGGCGTTACGGGATCAGACATGTGTGGTCTTGGACATCCCTGGAGGTGGATTCGTTTCCATGAGCCCTCGACATTCCGAAGACCGACTGCTGGCCTGGGCTGCCAAGGCCAAAGTTCCAATTTTGAGTCTTGACTACAAGAAAGCACCGGAGTATCCGTATCCGTACGCTTTGAACGAATGTTACGACGTCTATCACACCATTGTATCTACTCGGGGGCGCTGTCTCGGACTCAACGGCCGAACACGCCCTCATATCGTTCTTTCTGGCGACAGCGCCGGTGGAAACCTCACCGTCGGTGTAGCCCTGATGATACTCCAGTCTGGCACTAGTGATGCCTCCCATTGGCAAAGCCAAAATGTGCTTCCCCGGCCAGACGGGCTCGTTCTGGCCTATCCGGCTTTGAACATGAAAATAGAAAGCTGGATGACGGAAGAACAGATGTCGTTGATTCAAGAGAAGAGCACACGCCGTACAAATGAGAACGTTCTGCGCAGGAAGGATATGGATTACCACCGCCTGACTCCATACACCTCTCCAGGCACCTCTTTTGGCGATTTCCAACGTGACTCATTCTCCGATGCCGACGAGGAAGAGAGTAACTTGGGTGACATAGCCGCAAAGAAGCTCGCACAGCACCAACGACTCGACGTCCATGCAGCAGAAGCAGCCGCAGTTGCTGAGCACCAGCCCAAGCAGATCCGCACTCGACTGGCCGTTTCATCAATGATCTCCTACGTCAGCGACCGAATCCTCACGCCAGAAATGATGAGAGCAATGATCATCCTATACATCGGACCCCACAACCGCCCCGACTTCAACACAGACTACCTCCTCTCCCCAGCCCTAGCCCCCGAGGCCCTCTTGGCCCGCTTCCCCAAAACATACTTCGTCACCGGAGAGCGCGACCCCCTTGTCGACGACACCGTGATCTTCGCCGGACGCCTCCGACAAGCCAAGCTCCGCCAATTCCAAGAACGGCAAGAACTCGGCCTCGAGAAGTCCTCCCGCTCGTTCAACGAAAAAGACCACGTCGAAGTATCCCTCATCCCCGGAATCTCTCACGGCTTCATGCAAATGGCCGGCCTCTTCCCAGACAGCTGGAAACACATCTACCGCTGCGCGGCCTGGATCCAAGACCTCTTCGAGATCGCTCAAGCCAAGAAATCCTCGTCCAGTTTCCTTCAACCGATCCCCCACGGCAACAACCCCCTCCCAACTAGGGGCTCGAACTCGAAACCATCCCTCCGCGGACTCAACGGCCGTGCCCGCAACCACAAACGCCATTTGACCGGCGAATCCTCCGCCGACGAAGACCGCCCCCTGGAAATGAGCATCAGCAAACTCACTCCCCTGACGCCCATGGCCCGCAGCGCCAGCGCCCCGATCGATCCTAACCAGGACTCCTCATTCACAAACGAAGACGTTATTCATGCGAAGAATGAGCGCATCCGAAGCGTTTCTCGGGGTCGTCCGGTCCGTGCCGGATTCGCTCGGAAGCAGCATCTCGTGCCCTCGAAGCTGAGTATTCCGTCCGCGGAGGAATTCATGATCGATACTCGGAGTCCCATCCCGCTGCGGGAACGGAACCGCAGTATGACCAGTCTGGCCAGTGAAGAGGATCTTCTCGATCGGCGGATGAGCGGGCTCGCCGGCGGGTTGATGGGGATTGGTGAGGGGGCAAGAACGCCGTAGTATGTACCTACAAACGGTGTCTCTCTGGGTTGGGGGGTTTGCATGATTCATGAATCTACGAGGTTGGATTGATTGATTACATAGGGTATATTTGTTGAGCGAGTCTCGGTGTCATGTAAGAATGTTTGACTGATAGATTTGTGCATCGATTTCTTTACGGAATGTGATACGTATTCCCTAAGCTATCCTGCTTATGCCATATTTTCCCCGGTGCATATGATACAGATAGATCCATCCATCCACCCAACCGACTATATACAGATCCTACTGTGACATCCATCACTGAACCCGGTCTCGTCCTCGTCTTGTACGGTAATTTTCATGAAGTGCAAGGGTCATTTTAAACATTTATCACATCACGCAGTCGAGTAAGGACTCTCATCCTGGAGACTGCTGATCCGACCGAGAAGGAACTCCAACTGGCGGTAGGCGGCACCAGGGGCGTATTGCGGGATTTCTGTAGAAGAAGTTAGCATATTTATTTTTTCTAGCCACTCGGGGTCCGAGGAGCGAAGAAACGTACCATGGCCAGACAGGTAGACGGAGCTGAAGGTCAAGCCACGCTCCGTGTGTGCGGTACCCAGGTACCCTGCACCGGCGTCCAGGTTGTACGGGTCGGGTTCAGTGCCCTCGTACAGCTCCGCAAGGCCGTAGTGGTAGGGGACGTAGAGCGGTTCGACGGGGGGGCTCTGGAATCCCTGGTTTCCATTCCAGGTCATGTTCTGGATCGTGGCGAGCGTTCCGTTGTAGAACAGCAAGAAGTCGAGCCAGCCGTGGCCGATGATGGTGTTGTTGGTGCGTTCGATCACACTGGGGAGGACGCCCCAGGAGGTGTAGTCAGATCCGTCGCCATCGGGGAAGATGTTGGATTCAGAGCACATGGAGTAATCGGTTGGGGGAACGTGGAGGACCTTCTGCACGTCGGAGCGGTTGAAGTAGTCGTTAGGGCCAAAGCCGAGGGAGGGGAAGCCCATAACGTCCCAGAGGTAGGGGCAGAAGTCAGTCAGGTGGTAGTAGTTAAAGCATGGGTTCACGTTGTAGGCGGCCATGACAGTCTCATCCCAGACCAGGCAGTCGTCCGTGACGTTGGGGGCCGCGGGGAAGGGGCTAGGCGGAGGGTAGGTGAGGGCTTCGTCGAGAAATTTGTTGAAGCCACACTTTTCAGACTTGGCGTTAATGTACTCTAGGAAGGTGTCGTTGAGGGCGAAGACGCTGGAGAAGTGGTTCAGGGCGGGGACCACCGGGGCTGTAGCGTATCGTTAGCATTTGGAATTGGGTGAAGAGGCAGGGAAGTAAGACATACCGTACATTGTGACCGACGCAGAGTTGATCAAAGGGTCATTGATCTGGATACCCTTCACGTTGAAGTACGTCGTGTCCTCCTTGTCCAACATAGCGGATGCAATGTACGGGATGTACATGCCCGCATAGCTTTCGCCAGTGATGTAAACCTTGCGACCGTGCAGGTCGAACGTGTCGACGAAATGCTTGAACCAGCTGTTGAACTGCGCAGCGACGTCCTCCTCGTTGTTAACCGTGGGGGGTCCGGGCGAAAAGCCCGTACCCGCGGGCTGGTCAACATATACAATGTTTGTCAGGTTGGTCCAGGAGTAGGGGTTGGGAACAGGCTTGTAGGTGCCTTCCTGCCAGAGAAACGGGCCATTCTCCTGGATCAGACCGTCCAGAGAGCTGCATCCAGGGCCACCATTGAGCCAGATTGTGATCTATCTCGTCAGCCGGAGTTGGCGGAAACGGGGAGGGCGACCAACCTCATCACTAGCCTTGGGGTTCTGCGAAGGGAAGAACCAGAAGTAAAGGCTGGTGTTGCTGGCAGGCGTATTAGGAAGTAGACCGGAGTAGGACTCGCCGATGTCAAAATCGACTTCCGGAATGCTGGTGCCATTGACCAGGAACTCTGCGACCGCTGATGGTTAGGCACACTTGCGTGGGTTCTGGATGATATGGAACACTGACTGGCCGTCTTGTTTGTCAAATACTCATAGTCTGCAGACTTGCTTTCAACAGTGACCGCCCGAGAAGACAAACTCCGGTGCCGAATCGGTGCAGGTACAGCTCGGCGATGAAGACTGTGCAGACTGGCGGCAGAACCGACCAGAAGCAATGAAGCAATGGCTGTCGTTACACGCATGATGTCCTGCGCTTCTTTGGGAAATGTGAGGTGTCAATTAAGCGTGGAGGGGACGGGGGGACGCATGGTGCTTATCTATCGGGCCGGAAGCTGCAGGAAGCCCTTCTGCACCTGCTAGGCAGCATCGTCATGAGTAATCCGATTGCATGATTTAGAAGATTGAGCTGTGCGCGAAGGAAGTGGGTGGAATGGGTCATTTGCTGGCTGCATGCGGTTCAATATGAAGAGTGACCTGTTCAGGCAGGTGAATACTGGGCCGGGAGGGGATATCGTGGGACGGTTGGAGAGGCCGTCGGAGGCCCGGCGAGACAGCAATGGTGGGGACTCCGAATCCCTGCTTAGTTTGCATATGGCTCACATCTGATATGCAGTGAGGTTGATAGTTGCAGACCCTAAGCGATCTAGTGCGGGTTATCAAGCGGAGGTGCCGCAACAGGTCGAATCATAACATTGGGCCCACGGACTGGGCCTCGAAAGTGGTAAGAGATTGTCCGGTCTCATCTCGGCAGATATCGATTTACTTTGCAAACACGGTCGCATCTGACACCGCTAGATGATCGATATCTCGGTCGCTGCAGAAGTGAGACAACTGACCAGGCACGGGCACGGGCACGAGGGAGCAAAGGCCCGCGTGCAGTAGATGACGGCGACCGACGGCTCGGCGATCCCTGCCCCATCCGGTTGGCTGCGGGTTTGCCTGTTTCGCCTTGAGCCCGGCTTACCAGCCCTCGTCGTCAATGAGACTTAAGCACTGGCCGCACCCGAGTCCCTTACATGCTCCGTCCAGGCACCGGGCAAGGGCGATCGACTCCGCTGTGTCGGCTGCGGAATGTGAACATGAAATAATGCAGACGGAATTTTGTCCACGTGGAGATGGATCTTCAGCTTGAGACATCGTCTGTCTACACAGGAGCGTCTATCAGCACATGTGTCTCAACGGTCCAGTTCCAGGTCACAACCGGTTGTCTCGCCACAGACTAAATATCCACTCGATTAGATGGGCCATGAGGCGAGCCCTGGATTGCAACCTCGGCTGACCCCATCCCTGGACGCATTAAAGACCTTCAAAATATATTACTTGATATGCCAATCAACTTTGACGCTAAGGCATGTCAGTGAAGAAAGAGTATCCGGGGTGCCTCAACGAGTTGGTGGTTTGGTCAAGCAAGTGTGTTGTTACCTTGAAAGACTGACCTGCAATAACTGACAGCTCTGACTGGGACGCAGACATCAGCTGCTTGCCCGGCCAAAAACATTCTATCCGACTCGAAAGCAGTTGTAATTTAATTGCAACCACCCACGCTGCCGGGAGCTGTGTACCCCTCTGTACTACAAAGGACCCAGGCTCCGCACTCTCCACTTAAGGTTGCCGGGGCACGGGCTAACCAAGCAATGCCTGTCGGACAAGATATCAAGCCTCATACGTCGCAGGGACCGATCCAATGTGGCGCATGTTTGAATAGCGACAGGAACGGTTGCTTGGCTAAAAAAAAAAAAAAGGTTAACTACTCCGGTGATCGAGCATATCGGTGCGCTCGAGCCCCGAGCAGACGTGGCTGTCACACCATCATCCCTCGTGATCCGATAAAGTTTCCAACATCATGGTAGAGAAAGCATCTCGAGGGAGCTTACCGGTGTAAAGCTTTCGCCCCTTTGCATGCCCCAAAGGCTGGTCCGTGATGTAACATCCACCGGGGATCCTGTTGTTTTCATTAAGATCCTGCTCCTGTCTGGCGTGCTCCACTTGATTACGAGGAGCCCATTGGACCCAAGAAACCGAAGTGCTCGTCTTGACCAACGATATGACAAATACTGGTCCTGTAAAGCTGCAATTGGCAGAGGCGCAGGACACATATTGACAAATCTACACGAGGACTGCAAAAGAATATCCCCGTCCGGGTTGCGCCCTGACGATCTGGCGATAGTCGATGTCCTTCCTATCTGGTCTGATTGCGATCCCAACGGCACATCCCACATAATGAGCGCTTATTCTTCCGACCCGACCAAAGAGCACGCTGGTCAGCTGTGGCGTGCTGGTGGGTTGTTTTGGAATCCAAAGAATGCCACACCATGGGCATTACTCAAGTACAAAGTACTTTAGATGGTCGTCCACACCATGCGAATTTTGTAGACTTCGCCATTCCGATATTTATTCGCGTGCCCCTTGTTGTGACAGTTAGACACTTAATATATTCGCATCATATTAAATTGGCACCATGAAACACCGTGCCAGTGAGTCGTCCGGTAAGACAGTGACTGCTGCAAATCATGTCGACTTCGACGGTCCGGATGATACCCTCAGTCCGCTCAATTGGCCTATGAAAAAAAAGTAAGACTGTTCTCCATATCCACCGTTTGCAAAGCTGATGAGTGACCGATCTCTAGGGTGTATATAAGTGCCACATTGGGTATTGCCACAATGGTCGTCGCTTTCGCGAGCAGTGTCTTCGCCCCCGCGATACCACAGGTGATGAAGATCTATGGTATAACAAAGGAGGTTGGCACCCTGGGAGTTTCCCTCTATGTGTTTGGCTTTGCGTTCGGTCCGTTGGCGTTCGGGCCTTTCTCGGAGTTCCAGGGACGATATGTCCCCTTGGTAGTCGCCATGTTTGGGTTCACCATCTTTTCATTCGCAACAGCCGTGTCCAAGGATGTCCAGTCACTCTTCATCCTACGATTTTTCACCGGCTTCTTTGGATCAGGCCCACTCACACTATCCGGTCCTCTCTTCAGAGACATGTTTAGCCAACGACAGTTAGGGGTCCCAATCGTCATGTTCTGTCTCATGGCGTTCATTGGCCCGCTGGTTGCACCATTCGTGGGGGGCTTCATCGTCATGAATCCGTCCCTGGGCTGGAGGTGGACAGCTTATATCCCAGGGATCCTGGGGGCGGCGCTTACTGTCCCGGTGGCTCTTGTGCTCGACGAGACCTACGCGCCTGTGATTCTGGCCCACAAGGCAGGCCGATTGCGCCGGGAAACTGGAGACTGGTCGATCCATGCCGAACACGAGGAAGCCAGTTTCCATCTTCGTGACGTCTTTAGGGAGTATCTCACCCGTCCTTTCACAATGCTAGTGTGGGACCCGATCGTGTTGTTCATGAGCCTGTTTGGCGCATTTGTATATGGTCTTTTGTATCTCTTTCTGACAGCCTATCCCATCATCTTTCAGCATATCCATGGAATGAACCTAGGAGTCGGCGGACTGCCCTACTTGGGTATCATTGTAGGTCAGCTCTTGGGCACCGTTGCGATTGCGGCAACCCAGCCGTGGATTGAGCGAAAGGCAGAGCAAACAGGGGGCCAAATCATGCCCGAATGGCGCCTCCCCATTGCTATCCCCGGCGCAGCAGCCTTCTCGGGAGGTCTATTCTGGCTGGGATGGTCTGGATACAAGCCCACCACCCACTGGGTCGTTCCGACATTGTCGGGGCTTCTGACGGGATTTGGCCTGCTGACGATGTTCTTGCCGTCGCTGGCTTATCTGGTGGAGGCGCGGGAAAAAAAGTGAGTACCAGTTTACGATTGCGAAAGTGGCTAAGGGGTCTGGATACAGAGCTGATGGAGATACTAGAAATGCGTCGGCTGTTGCGGCACACACCTTCCTGCGGTCGGGAGCCGGGGGCGCGTTCCCGCTATTTGCAACGTACATGGTTAGTGGCAAGAACCTTGAATAAAGGGCGACCAACCCGAAGCTAACCAGCGACGGCGGCTTTAGTTTGACGAGCTCGGAGTCGAATGGGCGTGCACCTTACTGGGCTGCCTCGGGGCACTGTTGATCCCTATCCCGGTGCTGCTATACGTGTTTGGAGCTCGGATCCGCGAGAAGAGCCGGCTGTCGGGCTAAGGTCTTTGGTCCGGATCTATCGAATGGCGATCGGGAGGAGAAGAGGGGTGCTGGCGATAGCTGAAATGAGAATCATACCAAATTGATTGCCGCTTGTCTTGGCCCGGTGCCTGGATGAATCATGCAGCGATTGCATCACCGCGATGGGCCAACAGGTGATGCTGATCGCGGTGGGGGGGGAGGCGGATGATTGGGTGTCCGCCCTCGTCGGCTGGAGTAAGATTCGTGCTACCGTAGTTAAGGGAGGCTTTAGCCCTTTAGCAGCAGTAGTTTCCACGACTCAAAAGTCCGGGGGCCGAATAGGATCCAAGCTCCGATGGAGTCGGGGCGGTGGTTCAAAGGTTTGCATTCCGAGGGTCTTCAGTCGCGCGACACATTCCCGGCCCGGGAGCGCTCCCCTGGATGGCGGAATTCGCGGGATGGCACAAAGTCGACGTCGTGAGGGGGACTGCTCTGGGGGAAAAGATTCATGAGGGAGGAGCCAGCAGGAAAGCAGAAAGCTCACCGTTGCGCGGATCACTTCCGGGGACGCGCAGCCCGACTCAATGGATGTGCAAATGGCGTCGAGTGGTGCTCCCCTAACGTCTGAATCATCCAACCCGGCAATTGCGTGCTCTGGAGCCATCATCACCATCACCATCACCATCCGCTCCGTCCACGTCTTCCACCCGCCTGTACCTTATTTATTCCGCCATCCCAGGGTCGCACAGGACCATGGAAGTCTTTCAGCCGGAGCCTGCTACCGTGTTACACCCCGACCGACCCCTTTTAAATCCGCCCATCCCCGTTCCTGCTTCTCGAATCCCATCCTCACCGCTACAGCATCGCTCCACCCCGGGCATTCTCCTGCCAGTCGATCCTCTCCGACAGCCCCTCTAGATGCACGTCGTCTGATCGGCGACTTCCGACCACAAAATGGCCGCCGCACCCGACCGCGATAACCTCGACCCAAGTGGCACCAAGCTGACGGACGAGTACGATGAGTATTCATGGGTGTTGCTTGAGGCTCATCCTTTGCGATCCCACCCGACACAGTGCTGCCCGGGTCTACTCTGGCTCCTCCAACGATTCTGCGCCGCTGTGAGGAGACGATGGAGCGATCGCGTCCTCTCCTTGATCTGCCTCTTCTTGATGTTTTTGTATGTTTGTCCATGTGTCGACCCAACCAGCTCGGGAAGGAGTAAACTAACCTATACCACTAGAGTGGCCATCCAGTTCCTATCACTCCTGCCATATGGGGTCTCATACATATTTCTCCACGACGAGTACAGAGAACAAGCGGGCTTCATCCATTGGCCCGCAGAGTTCAATGGCCAACCAGCTGCTTGCATTTCCTACAATCCCCACGCACATCTGGATGCAATCCAGTACTCAGTCGCTGCGGGTTGCATTGGAGCGAAAGCCGACGTCTGGCTGCATGAAAATAGCCTCCTCGTGGGCAGCTCCATGCCAGTCTCCAAGGAGGAGTCCACTCTCCGTGGGGTCTACCTGGAACCTCTCTTGGAACAACTCGATGGCAGGAATTCGGCCGATCTTCAATATGACCAAAATCAAACGACAAGTAAGACAGGGCTATTCGAAAAGGACCCAATGCAACAATTTACCTTGTTCTTGGAGATCAGGTCGCCGCTCCACGCCGCGTGGCCTCACCTTGCCTCTCAGCTGGCTTCGCTGAGCGACCGAGGATATCTTTCTCATAGGAATGGGACACAGATTGTTCCGGGGCCCGTCACTGTTGTCCTCAGTGGGAAGGACGGTCTGAGCATCGGTGACACGCATGTGATCAGCCACGACAGTGTCTATGATAGTATTTTCTTTGATGAACGACTGTCCCCCGAGATAGGGCGTTCCAGTGCCGTACAAGGCTCCATGGAGGAAGAACAGAACCCAACGCCACAATCCACCCAACTACCAGGCGATAACGCAATTCAGCATAGCGTATCTGTCAAGTTTAGTCAGGCGATCGGGTCACCGCATCGAGGTAGATTCTCTCGGCAGCAGATCGAGTTAATCAAGTCTCAGGTGCGGGAAGCCCACCAACGAGGGTTGTTGGTGCGATATGAAGGCATCCCCTGTTACTCGGAGGGGATGCACCGGGTCATCTGGAGAATCCTAACCAAAGAGGGTGCAGACCTGATTGAGGTTGACTGGACAGGATGTGCCAGCCGGGGCTGGCGACGGTTCTTCGCCATTGGAAGTGGCGCCAGATCCAGTCATAAGCGACCACAAATTCCTTGGCCATGGGGCACAGTACATAGTCGATGAACTCAGTACATAATGATAATGATAAGTAAATATTATACCTCGTCAATGGCACTCAACGAACCGTGCTGTAAAACTTCTTTCCCAATGGTACCGATTTCGAGTACGGAGCGAAAGGATATTCTTCGTTTCCTAACTACTAGCCCATGGGTGGTGCGTTGATCAACATGGGTGGCTATGGGCGCGATCCAGCCGTCATCGTATGGGAAGGCGTCGGAGAATATACCGGCATACCTGCAAGGCTAGGCTCCCCGTCGACAACACTCAGGCAACCGGTGGCGATTATAATGAGTTCACGAGGGAAGGGGGTAAGCAAGGAGCCGAGCTCATACTTCATCGATCATCGCCAATGTGGCAAGCGACGTGGATCCCTTAGTGTTGACATGGAATGGAGACCCGCCCGCATCCTTGGGTTGATCGGGGAATGTGAGTTGACAAATTCTAGATTCAACGACTTCTCGATTCCCCGACCGATGTCGGGTTCGTTGTGAGTGTTGGGTTGATCGGGAATCTGGAAGGAGAGAAAGTGTGTGCCACCTTGATTAGTTATATATATATATGATGGGAGTACGTAGTATGCTGGTCGATCGGATCCCCGCCGTAATGCGCCCGTGATAATTATACTAGCCAGGAGGGCGAGTTAATCGGGGCGATCGGCAGGTTCTCGCACTGCGGGTGGGGAAGCGACATTTCTGGCTGCCATTAGTCATGGCTGCGTCTGTAGTTACTCCATGTGTGGTGCAAATAGTGCATCCTGCAGGTCGCAGCAGCAGCAGCAGGCCGGTCGAGGGGAGAGGTGGTACGGAGGGGACCGGGCGGAGGGGAAGACAGATCATCAACCACCCCCCATTGGGGTCGAGTAGCTCTGGATCCGAGCTTTTTCTCCTAGAAGGTCGCGTCTATGGCGTCAGTGACGGGTTATCTTGGCCAAGGACTGCATGCGGTCTTCCCTGCCGGCGAGACAATAAGATAATGTTGTCGATCGAGAGAACAATGCCGACAGCCAGTGGAGGGATGCATGACACGTCGTCGGCTGCATGGCATGCCAACGGGCATGTCGAAGATCGCAGGCCCAACGAGGGTAGGGGATCGAATGGTAGTTGATTGTTTTATTTTGTGGAGGAGGGGGGGAGAGAAGGCAGATTGGGCAGGAGGAGGGGAAAAGAGGAGGAGGAGGAGGAGGAGGAGGAGGAGGA